>CAOLHI010002696.1:0-233696 GCA_948474755.1 Ctenosaura bakeri | reverse complement strand
GGACACTATATTCTAGTGGCATCTGTTCCTGAAAATCTAGGGGAAAAAATACCTTCTAACCTCCTCAGTTTTGTAGGGACAATCCTGATTAATCCTCTGTTACCCCAGTTTTTCAGCTGCTTTTCAAATGTCCCAGTTTCTCTCTCCTCCTCTCACTTTTCACCTTGTATTCAACTTGTTTCACTTCCTTCAGACTGAGTTTAAAATGCTGAAGTAGTTTGCACTCAATTAACTCTGCAGGGAGGAGAGAAGAGGAGGGGCAGAATCTCACCATTCACAGATAGCTCCGTCAAAAGAAAACTGCAGCCTTTCCTAGCTTGTCTGTAACTTTTGCACTCTTGATCACACTCTGCTATTACTGGCCACACAATCCCAGGTTTCATCTGTGAAATGTTGGAGGGTGCCAAAAAGGCATCTTTCTATTTTGCCAAAATTATATGAAAAGAGCATTTAAAAAAACTATGGTTAATTTAAAAACAGAGCAAACCTAACCTCCTTGAAAGCTGTCTAACACCATTTCCGCATGGGGTGATGGAATCACCCTGCGCTGCTACTTACTGGATCTTCTGGCTCCCCGGTCTGATCCAGGCTACTCCAGAGCAGTGCATGGCCATCGATCCGCTCTGCTCCGGTGTCCAAAATGGCGGCTTCCAGTTGGTTGTGGGTCTCGACCAACTGCTGAAGTTTGCCAGCCTAAAGCCTGCCCTCGGCAGATCGCAGGCTTGCATTGGTGCGAGCCTGCGAATCTGCACAAGGGAGCAGGCTTGCAGTGGCACGTTCCGTGCTTTTGAAAGACCGGAAAAATCAAGTCTTTCAAAAGCACGCTGGAGGACCACTTGGGGTCACTAAGTAGTCTGGACCCAGTCCGCTCCAAGGTGCAGATGTCCTCTGTGGAGGATGCACTGCACCGTTTTACTTACCCCGTGTGGAAGTGGTCTAAGAGAGGTTAGAATTGGGTGAGATCCCCCTCCACTGGTGGAGATGAATGTCTCTGTTGTGGAAGAAGCTTGAGGCTGTAGTTATCACTAGGAAAGCTCCTGCAGAAGTATTTCTACTGATACTGGTGTTTCATCTGGCAGCAGGCAGCTATAAGTCCCAAAATGGGGGTGCATGGAGAAAGGGCAAGGATGAGGCAACATTGGCCTTGAGTCTACAAGATCCATGGCACTTCATCAGGAATATCAGACAAGTATATGATTGGAGGCCCTCATCCTCTTTAGAAGTCAAGGGAGAAATTGAAAAAAAAACCCAAAATATATGCCAAAAAGAGGGAAGCCCATTTCAAATATATCTGGCTCTGGATAATGTACTGTGGCAGGACTTTAGAAGTGCTGTATGATATACCATGTTGCATCCCCCTGACTCCAGTCCTCATAAAATAGAAATTAAATTGCATGATTCATCCAGTGCCAATCACATCTAAATTTTATTGATTTGAATGGAAGAACCTTAAGCACATGCTTAATTGTCCTTTCAATGTAAACTTAAGACTTAAAACTGCTTAACTTAGGCAAGACTGTATCTTAAATCATGCTACTGGATCACGTATATGGAAATGTAAAGGGAGCAATGGCAAGCAAATGGGATTGGCAGAAGATTAGTGGAAGGGTTTCTAATGACTTTGGCCTCCATGTTGTGATAAAAAAAGAAATAAAATGTCACAGAACTACATATCAGACGCTCAATCAACAGAGAAACTTATTAAAAGTATTTTTTTTAAAAAAAGACATAAAACATCAAGGCCAGAAGAAGGTTAAAAAAAAGTCTTTGTGAGCCATTTTTAGAAGCCATTTTTCAGGTGTTTATTTTACTGTTCTTTTCAGTAATCTACTGACAGAGCGTTTGTCTCTTTGCCAGTTCTTTAAAATGTTTATTAGCTTTGTTCTGGCAGGAGAAAATGCAGGGCATTGATTGTCATTTGGCTTTGTCCACCTTTCTGTAACAGGATATTAATGACTACCATATTAGCACAAGGCCAGGAAGTGCTGACAAGCCAGAAAGGCAACAGCCTTGTCAATAACATCTTGGAAGAGGTGCTGTATTCATTTGGCTCCGTTTGAATCCAAAAATCTCCATTTTCTGCGGATGACAGGCCTGATTTTGCCTTCATTCCCATGGGATCTTGCTAGCAGAGAGGACAGAAGACATTAAACAGACACAGTCAAGCTATGCAGAAATCATTTTCTAGAATCCAGTCTTTCAGAAAGTCTTGGGGTAATTGTACTGAAGCCAACCAAACTCACTATTAGAACTTAAGATGAGGCTCTTTAGAACCTGATCTGAATAACCATTGACTACTGACAGTAGGATTTTGTTGAGATTTTTCACATTTGAGATTTGTCATATCTGGGGCAGTCTGTATGTAACTGATTAGCATAGATTCTGCTCCCTAATGGCTTCATCCCAGAATGTGAAAAAGTTACAGTTTTGGACTACAACTTCCAGGGGAAAAAAAAAAACAGCCAGCATGTAGTAATGGCTTGTAGTCAAAGTAAAACAAAAAGAGTAGTTTTTGAAAGCTCTACTTCATCCCATACTTCTCCAGTTAGTGTCTTAAGTAAGACAAAGGTTGACAAAGTGCAAACATTCTTAGGAAGCAACTCCCAGCAGCCCCAGCCAGCATAGCCAATGGTAAAAAATGATGGAAGGTGTAGTCCAACAACACCTGGAGGATCATACTTGGCCAGCTGTTGAACAATCAAGACAGTGATGAGCCAGTGCTGCCAAACCAGAATGAGTGGTGATGCTCTCTCTCTCTGTGTATATGTCTTCAAGTCATCTTATGGTGACAAAGAATACTCAGAGGTGGTTTTGCCAGTTCCTTCCTTTGAAATATAGCCTATGGTACCAGGTGTTTTCCATCCAAATACTAACGAGAGTTGACCTTGCTTAGCTTCCAAGATCAGATGGGATCCGGTGCCTTTAGGGTATCTAGGCTGTTGTGATGCTAGACAATATATCAATCCCCCTCTCTTTTTCTCCCTCCCTTCCACGCTTTTTACATTTAAATACTGATGGACAGCATGATAGGCAGAAAGATTGGCCGCAGCCCTCTGTATCTCCACTGTGCTAAAATATTTGTAAATGATATAGAAGAAAATATAGATACTATTAGTTTCACTTAGAAGCCACATTTACATTTTCAATGGTGCATAAGAACAGAACAACTTCACTAATATATTGGTATATGAAAATATTTCACCCACTTAGAGGGTAGCTGGTGGCTCCCATGTCAGGGATGTGTAATCTTGTCCTCAGTTTTATTCGTGACTTCAAAAGAGCTATCCAAGCTGCTGAACCATACCCCCAAATTAGGTTAAGCACTTTAGATAACTCTTGGATCGGAAGGTAGGAATAAAATCTGGAGTGCATTCACCACAACACTTACATAAAGGTCTCTGGTTGCCAATGTCTCATTTTCATTACTTTATTGTTCTTCTGGTTCCCTATGTCTTACATTTCATTTCTCCCAATTCAAGGGAAACTAGGGCCATTTCTGCATGACAATGCTTTTCTGCATCATCTTGCTGCAGTCCCGGGTCCAGAAGAGAGCACCTCAGCAATGCTCCCCTCTACACCTGCTCGGTCCATGTGGAAGAGAATGCAATGACGCCATGTCTTCCTTCTGCAGCACAGCTGGGCTTTTTCCATTGTTGCGCTATGGAAGGAAGCATCGCCAAGGCGCTTCTGCAGCTTCCACATGGCCAGAAGTGACGGGAGCACCACATGATCGCAGATGCGAAATTGATTTTTTCTTTTTGCGAAAACTGAGGAAGCACGACGCTCAGCGACAGGATGGCAGCGGGACGGCCACAACATCATGCGGAAGCGTGACCTGCTGACCGCTGCAATCCTATGGCAGAAGCGAGACAGCAACGTCATGCGGAAAGAGCCTAGGAGAATTAATGCCAGAAAACAAATATGAACACTTTTCCTAAGCTTATCTGCGCACTTCATTTCCCCCTCTTCTTTAAAGATAAGTATGTGCCCACTGAATAAGTGGTGTTTTTTAAAAAAAATCATGATGCCAACTTGCATAGGTTCACACAACGATTACCATTTTTGCAAGTTTTTAGCAGTATACATGTGCACATTGATGGTGTAGAGGAGTAACACAAACTGTAGGAAATATAAATTGTCACAAATTTTGTGCAGGCACAGTGCTTTGTTTGGAAACAAAACAAACAGACAAAATTGAGCATAAAAAATGAAACTCTATAAATTTCCTGCATCAGATCCACATCAGTAACAAAACCAGATAATCTAAAACTCCAAATTTCCAAATATTCAGAAGCAGAACCATTATAGTAAAACCGCACTGATGTTTTGGCAATACTCCATTGGAACTGGTTATGTAAATGTTTGGTATTAAGATCTTGCTATGCCTTTATGTAACAATTTTGTTATTATTGCTTTGAACCAAGGAGAAATAGTACTAGTTGGAAATGTCAGTGCTAATTAATCATTATCTTTTCCCCCACTTGCTTCTTTAATGATTTTCTCTTTTTCTTTCACAGTAATTTACCTGAATTTAAGACCAGATAGTATTTTTTGTAATTAAAATGTCTTCATTCAGCACAGTTTGTCTTTGAACTTTGTAATTTATTTAATAAGGTGAACATAATTTTGCTTCTGCTGAGGACCTTGAATGTTCTACATCAGTGGCTCACAAAGCACTCGCGTTCATGCTGCCAATTAAACAGGCTAATTATTTAATTAAATTACTGATGAAGAAATAAAATCCTGAACTTTTATTCAATTACTCTTTTCTTATGTTACATGGATAACAGTTCACCATGATATATAATTTGCTAAATCATCCCTTTATTGTTTAATCTGATAGGCATGATCAAATGAATATAGGAGGTTTTAGATAGTTTTTCGTTAAAAGAATGCCGCTTTGGTGAGAAATCAGATTTAATAGAAATAAATATCATACTAGAATGCTACTATGGAAAGATAGTCATAATAGAACTGGTACACCAGTGGTCTTGCTTCCATGGGCTGATTGGACTGGCACAAAACATCATTATTCCGCATGTAAAGCCTTTCAAGACACAGTTCTGCCACATCTGTTCTTTCAGGAAGTGCTGCAGGTATGAGGTATCAGACCCCTTTTGAAGTCCCTCAGTCACTAGCAGTTTATATATGCACCTCATTTTTGGTTTTAGCATTAAAACAAATTTAACAATTAGAAAAATAGTCTAGTAAAATAAAAACAACATCAGGAAAAAAAGGAGCATTAGGCAACCAGCTGAATGACTGAATGAATATTTGTATACACCTAAGAGAGTAAAATAAAATAAAATAAAAATTCATTACTTGATACCAAAAGAGCTCCAAAAGTAAGTCCCAGGTGAGTTAAATGTAAATGCTGGACCCTAAACGGCCTTCACTATGGTTTACCACCTTCTTAGGATTGCCGTAATATAAGATAGCTTCCTCTTTTAAGGGGAGGCTCAGAAAGGCTGGCTGTCTAGAAAGGATGAATACCACTCCATGATCAGAAGTATCTACAATGCCATTCACTTTATACGAGGATTAACCTTTAGTTCTTGACCCTTGTCCAAACTATCACTGATCCTGGACACAATTTCAGCATATCCATTGCTTCATTTTAACCTAATGAAACAGAGAAATAGATGGCATCTCCACACTGCTGATACCTTACTCTAAATATTTGAATAGCTTCATTAATTGGATCCATAGAGATACTGAGAAGCAACACAAAGGAAAATGATCAAGGACACACTGACCTTATCATTCTCCCATTATTGCCAGCTTGATCAAATCTAGATCCAGAAATGGATCTAGATAATCTGTGAACTGATGCCAGAGGAAGAAACTAGAATTTGTTTGACATTCTTACTTCCTCCCAAAGGCCCACGATACACACCTGAGTACAGCTCAGTTGTCTTGAATTACTCCTGTATAATATTCCTTTCTGTTGAGTTACACAGTTTGTTTCTCTCAGGATGATTCATGCTGGACCTCAATTTTTTATATATATCACACTTTATTAATTGATGCTTTCTACAAAAAAGAAAGTTTATGCCTAATTCTGTTCTCTTTAATTATCATACACATCAAGGTCTCCCCAGGAGGAGCTGTCTAATAATAATCATATTTCACTATATCTCATTAATCTTTACTACCTCCTGCATATAATAAGCAAGTTGTCCTGACCAAATGAATTAATGTTCCCAGTCCTGCAAGATACTCTTCCTCAAAGCAAGAGGGCTGATTCCCACATTTTTCTACATATGCTGAACTACTCTTTTATTGCAGAGAGGTTATTGCTCAGGTATATCACTGATCTCATGTTCCAGTATGCGATTTACAATAGATTTGTTTGAAAAAAAATATCCCTGATCACAGTACATGTATTCTCAAAAGCATACACGAAGACCCAAACTGAAACTGATTGGCTCCCATGGGCAATTTGTGGACTGAGAAAGGAGTGCCTTTCCTCAGTATTCAGGGTGAGGGATTGTCCCACCTCCACTGCTTGGTCCACAGGTTGACGCTATGGTTTTCCAAAAGAGTAAAGCACAAATATAATGTATTTGTATCATAACATATTGTAAGGGTTTATGATACACTGATGAAGCAGCAGTGAGCAAACACCATTAAAGGACTTAAATCATCTAGGAATTATTGTCCCCACTGAAGATAAGAATTCAAATCTCCGTGAATCTTGACGCATTCCTTTAAACACTGAGCAGATCCTTATTATTGAAAGTGATATGCCTAAGCACTGCTAAAATACCACAAGTTTAGAGAGAGATGCAGATGACAAGTCATATGTTTGATTTTCTTCTTTCATTTAGTTGGTGTAGAGTCTACGCCACAGATCTATTCAGAGCCAGTTGGCTCATCAGCTTCTTTAGTGATAGTCTTCTTACTACTCCTCATTAGCTAGGGCTAAGAAGCATTATGCCTCCACTTAATGCCACCTGTAAGGTTTATGGCAGAAGTTAGATTTGAACTGGTAGTATCCTTTTTAGAATGCTGGAGAAGTTGGGACTTCTTCTCAAACTCTCAATGAACATAATAAAAGTTGCTCATTTCAGCTACCCTTTAGGACATACACAAATAGAATCCAATTCAGCTGTATTTGGATTCTGCACAGTCCCTAGTGCTGGACACAGTGGTGTGGGCTTTGAAATTAAGAATCTTAGTATTAGAAGGAGCCCTATAAGTCATCCGGTCCAATATTCTGCTCAGTGTAGGATCTTCAGGTAAAGCATTCCTATCAGGTGGCTGTTCAGCCTCTATTTTGAAGACATCCAGAGAAAAAGACCCCACCACTTTTCTAGGCAACTGGTTCTGTTGCTGAACTGTTTGCACTGTTCAGTTGAAATCTAACCTCCAGTAATTTAAAACCATTAGGCCTAGTTCTACCCTTTGAGGCAACAGAGAACAAGCCTGCCTCTTCCTCTTTGTAGTATTTAAAGAGTGCAATCAGGTCACCTCCCAGTTTTCCTTTCACAAATCTGAACATGTCCAGCTCCTTCAACTTCTCCTCATATATTTTAATGTCCATATTTCTTATCATCCTAATTGCTCTTCTCTAAATTTACTCCAACTTGTCTACATCCATCTTAGAATGAGGTGCTCTTAATCGAATGCAGTATTCTAGATGAAGATTGATGAGTGGGGTGCCACAGGGTTCTGTCCTGGGGCCAGTGCTATTCCACATCTTCATCAATGACTTGGATGAAGGAATTGAGGGCAGACAGATCAAATCTGTAGATGACACCAAATTGAGAGGGTTTGCTAATATGCTAGAGGACAGGATCAAAATTCAAAATGACCTTGACAGATTGGAGAGCTGGGCCAAAGCTACCAGAATGACTTTCAACAGAGAGAAATGTAAGGTCCTACACTTAGGCAGAAAAAGTGGAATGCACAAATATAGGAGCCTTGGTAGATCACAAGTTCAACGTGAATCAGCAGTGTGATGTGGCAGTCAAGAAAGCCAACATGATCCTTGGTTGCATCAATAGGAGTATGGTGTCTAGATCAAAGAAGGTAATGGTACCACTGTATTCTGCATTGGTTAGGCCTCATTTGGAATACTGTGTCCAGTTCTGGGTATCTCAATTCAAGAAGGATATCAACAAGGTAGAACGTGTCCAGAGAAGAGTGAGCAAAATGATGAAGGATCTAGAAGCCATGCCCTATAAGGAGAGGCTTAGGGAGCTGGGTATGTTTAGTTTGCAGAAGAGAAGGTTAAGAGGGGACATGAGAGCCATGTTTAAATATTTGAAAGAATGTCATGTCGAGGAGGGAGTGGGCTTGTTTTCCACTGCTCCAGAGACTAGGACAAGGAGCAATGGATTCAAGCTGCAGGAAAGGAGATTTCACTTGAACCTCAGGAAGAACTTCCTGACGGTCAGAGTTGTACAGCAGCAGAATATGCTGCCTCGAAGTGTGGTGGAATCTCCTTCTTTGGAGGTTTTAAGCAGAAGCTGGATGGCCATCTGTTGGGAGTGCTTTGATGTGTGTTCCTGCATGGCAGGGGGTTGGACTGGATGGCCCTGTGGTCTCTTCCAACTCTATGATTCTATGAGTGCAAAATATAATGGGACTACTTCTTCCCTTGACTTGGAAGCTATGGTTCTATTAATAGAGGCTCAGATAGTATTTGCCTTCTTTGCTGCAGCATCATACTACTGGTGTTACCCTGTTCTCTGGGGGTCCCGGGAGGGGCGCCCAAATAAGCAAAACACACTGACGCAAAGTTGGGGAAATTAACTGGAGCGCTCTCTTAAGCTAGCGAGAGGCAGGGTAACTTAGCAGGGATCTTGTAACCCAATGTCTATGGGGTCGGGTCAGTCAAGCAGTCAGACAGCATTCAAATAGCAAAAATGATATCTTTATTAAAGGACAAACAAACGGGAAAGACACCACAAACACACACAGCTAACTTAAGGAATCATAAATGGGAGTTTCAGGGGAAATGGGTGATATGATACCTTTTCTCGTAGTCCTGAAGAAGCTGGAAGATGGTGGGGAAGAAAGCTCAGCATGGTTCGCTGAGGGGAGCTTGTCAGACAAAACGGCAGCAAGGCAGAATGGAAGTCCGGAGCGATCCAAGGTGGTCTCGGAATTGGGGAGTTTTTATAGGGTGAATTGTGCCTACAGGCCATGCCATACTTGGTGAGAACAATGCGAGTTTGGAGCGGGACAAAAGCTTTGGCAAAGGTCAAGTTTAACATGATGGGCTTAGCGCAGATTTAACAATAGTATAGCCAGTATGCAAATAACTTGACACTGTCAGACTATCGGCTCGAGGCCGGGCATCTTTGCTTAGAGTCGCGCTTAAGAAAGAGGTGTTTGCAGGGAGGTCCCTGAAGCAACGGATTGGCTCAGTTCTGCCTGCCTGGGTGGAGAATGGAATGTCCAACACTTACCGGCCGTACCTGTGTATGTGCTTGTCTGGAGGCCTCGCAAACTCGTGGAGCGGGGTGGCAGAGGAAGGTCGAATGATTTGATATCAAAAGAGATATCTAGTGCTATCACCGGGTAGGCCCGAACTGTAGTAATACTGGCCCATATTTAGCTTATGATAAATAATAATCCCAGTCCTTTTCACATGTAGTACTGCAGAGCCAAATATCCTCCATCCTATACCTGTGCATTTGGTTTTTGTGATCTGAATATAGAATTATGCATCTCTCTCTGATGAATTCCATATTTCAAACTTCAGTCCAGTTTTCTAGTTTATCGAAGTCCAAAGTCTGTTTCTATCTTCCTATGTGTTAGCTGTCCCTCCCAGTTTTGTATCATCTGCAAACTTGATAAGGATTCCCTTGAAGAGTGTCTGTTCCAGGACAGAACCAAGAGGCACTCCACTTGAGAGATCCTTCCAGAAGCAGAGCAGAGCCACTATTGACAACTATTTGAGCATGGTTTTCCAACCAATTATGCATCCATCTGATGGTGTTTCTGTTGATTCCATATTTAGTCAGTCTGCTAATCATGCAACAATTGTCTGCACCCTGAGGTAGATGTTTAAAATAACAAGCCTAGAATAGGAGGGAAAAGGTGAAAACCCTGCTTTCCCCACAGTTCTCTCCATGCACATTTCTAGCTCAGTACTCTTAACAATCTTACTTTCCATTAATAGGTATACATCTAGAATATGTCTCCTATGGACATATGTTAGAGTGGAACTGTCATAAAAAATTAATGCCTGTTAACTTTGGGTTGTTGTTGTGTGGCTTCAAATCATTTCCAACTTATGGTGACCCTAAGGTGCACAGTGTTTTCAAAGCAAGATTTATTCAGGGGAGATTTGCCTTGGCCTTCCTCTGAGACTGGGCTTCCATGGTTCAGCATAGCTTCAGAGCCTGGTTTCCAGAGTAGTCCAATGCTCAAACCATTGTACTACCCTGGCTCTCATTTTGACTACCTGTGCCGAAATGATATAAGACAACTGGTTTGGGCACATATAGAAAAGAGAATTTCTCCAGTTTGAGCACAGAGGGTAGGAAGTGTTCAATCAATAGAGAAAACTAAGTGGCAGAGTCCTGAGAAATGCTTTTGTGCACATCCTCAGCAATGTGGGTCAGACTGACCTGGATTGAAGCCAAAAATGGAGGCCTGGAGGGGGGAGTACATGAGGAGTTGTTTACACACAGCTCCCCAGACGCTATTTCTGCCACATTTCTTAATGACAGCAGCCAAGCCTGGTGCATTCCACTCTAGTACAGGGTGATGGCAACAGCCTGCTCTGTGTGGCTGTTTCTTTGTTCTTTCCGGTCTACCCTCACCTTTAAAAAAACAAAAAAAACAACGCTTACTAAGGAGCTGACCATAGTGAGACATAAATGCTTTTAGCACTATGTGTGAGCTGCTGAAAGATGAAGACACAGAGGAAACATCAGTCATAAAAAAATGCCTCAAAGCTATGGATTGAAAGAGTATTTGAAGACTTGTGGGGGGATTGGGAAAAAGGGGCTTCCTGAGTGTTGCAAAATCTCAAAGATGAGAATCCTCAATTCTGGTGGTAGAGTCTCCTTCTTTGGAGTTTTTTAAACAGAGGCTGGATGGCCATCTGTTGGGAGTGCTTTGATTGTGTATTCTTGCACGGCAGGGTTGGGACTGGATGGCCCTTGTGGTCTTCTCCATCTCTGTGATTCTATAATTCAAATAGTCAAGGACTACTCCTGACCCCCCAATCCTGAATGAACCTTTTTCTTGTCCTCCTCCCCAAAACAGAGCACACAGTGGGTCCTGGAGGATGGCTGAATCCTTGTGTACTGGCTATCAGAACATAGCCGGTGGCTTGGCTGTGTCCCAGTACACAGCTGTGTCGGGAGAGGCAGGGAAATAGTGTGAATTGGAGGTTACGAGACTTTCTCTCCCCTGGGAGAATGTGTCTGAAAGCTTTGCAGTTTTCAAAGATGTTCCTGCAGCAGGGAAAAGGTTGAATAAATGATATGTTTTCCCCATGGGAACATTTAAATAAGCATATCTCTAATGAACACACAATTTAAGTATATTAGTAGGTATAAGACATGGAATCTATAGTACATTTGTAGTGTACCACTGGACTGTGCCAAAAATAAATCAGTTTATATTAATAGATCTCTGAGTAATTTGCATTAGATCAGCAAGTATTTCTAACTCTCAATTGTTTTACTAAGAATGGTCTAAATCCTATTTTAGGCCTAGCCAGAACAGTCCCATTGAATCCATGGGGCCTTGCTAAATCAACCCCTATGTAAGTCCCTTTTATTCAGTGGGTCTACTGCAGTTGGGACCAAACTGAAAGCAGGCCATAATGATAGACAAAACCTCCCAATGAACAAGGCCTGAGATAAAAGCCAGTTGATTTTTTATATATATACTTAGAAGCAGCATGAAATTATGCAGGTTGTAGTATTTAGACCAAATTCCCTGGCTCTGAATTCTTTGATTCTCAGCGTATGTCTTTTGCAACTTGCTCTAGTTACCAGATGTTCTGGTAAAAAAAAGATGATGAAGAGGAATATCCCAAAGGCCTGTAACCTCAATGCAGGGGTAGACTACTGTGGAAGGTATAAGAGGGCATTTTCTATATCTTGAGACTCACTGGAGGCTTCACAGACAGCCAAAAATGTTTTAAAAAAGAAAAAGAAAGATGAAGGCAGGCAGGCAGGCAGGCAGGCAGGCAGACAGGCGTATCTAAAAGTTCATGTCTGGTTTTCAAACATGGATATTTGTTGATATGCAAAGTATTCCTGCAACCTATTTAAAAGGTGAATAACTGGAGATTTCTAAACCTTAGAGCAAGCTTGGGGGCTGTTCAGTGCTACCATATGTTGAGAGTATTCATAAAGTCAACTCATGTTTAAAACAATACAAAAATGGAATCATTAATTAAAGATTAGTGTCTGCAATTGTTTTAATTAAAGATTAATATCCATAAATAATTGCTTCTTAATCAATTCAGTTTCACTAATAACAGACTAAGTTTTAAAATGCCAGCATTTTTTTCTTGGATGGGAGATTGCCTACAAATAGCTGGTGCTGTAGGGTATGTTTCAGAGGAAGGAACTGGCACAGCCAGCTCTAAGTATTTCTTGCCAAAGAAAACCCTATGAAATTCCGATAGTCGCTGCAAGTCAACAAGTTACTTGAAAGTTTGTATACATACACAGTCCATGTGGCCCCTGAAGAGGGTCCTGGGGCATACGTTGCGTCCAAACCTGCCCCAGTTGCCTGGCCTGGTGTAGGTGTGAGAAAACTGGTTATCTTAAAAGCCTTAAAAGTTCATTCACAGTGTCTTGTGGGTTTTTTTATTTTGTACAAATACTAATGGAAATTATGCAGTAACGGTTTTATTTCCTTGCATCAATATAAAATGGACAATATTTTAACAGCACTTGACTTTTACTTTTGGTTGCTTAAGTCAAAAGAGAATCTATACTGTGCTTGGCAATTCATAAATCTGAGAGGTTAAGATGCTTGATCCTGGCCCCCTATATTTGCAGCCCAGGAAAAAGAAATCTCCCCCTGACATTTTTTTTTTTTTAGCAACGGCTGTATAATGAGTGGCTATGTAAAAGAGTTCTTTGCTTTTGAAAATTCAAGATTAAGAATATTTTTGGTATTTTTCAAAAAAAATATATGCATTTTTTATCTCTGCAAGTAAAGAACATGTTTTGATGGTTCTGTATGTTTATTTTTCCAGGGCACATTGAATCCCTATTGTGCACTGTGGGATGATTCAAAAATGTAAGTAACAGATGTTTACTGCCGTTATTTGGGATTTAAAATTCCACACCACATCAAAATATTTGAGTAGCCAGTAGATTAAAAAAAACATGATTATGATGCACAGAAAATGTGCTGGGCATGAAATGAAATGCAAAAGAGTGTGCATTTCAGTGTTGATTTAAGACCATGTTTTTGCCTTAGACATAAACGGTAAACTATCAAAAACCGAACAAGAGTTGCATACCATCATTTGTTATAGCAATGATCTATTAGAAACTTATTAACGCAATGTGGTTCCCAGGAATCCATAGGGGACACATGGAAATCTTTCAAGGACCATGTGATTTCAAGATGTCTCCATATTCTCCTTAGGATTAAATCTGTCTCTTCTGTTGTTATGAGAGAGTTTGTTGCTGGGCAACGTTTTACTGAGCACATTATTGTTGCCCTTTAAAATAATAAAGTCTAACACTTCTTGTGGTTGATCAGATAGATTTCAGTCATTGATTTCAAAACTGATATTCTAAAATAAGTCTCTCAGTTTGTCAGTTTGTCAAAGAAATGATTAACTTTCAGTATTAACAGACTAAGTCCCCTGTGTTACTGTAAACAAAATGCCAAAGACTCCATCTTTGCAAGTGTTGTGGAAGTGTTAATATGTGTTTTCCAGATGGATGTGCTGGATTCCTAATATAATTGTTCGATGTCCTTTTTCAAACATCAGGGAAATCAATGGATTGTTCTTTTTTTTCTCTCTCATTAAAATTAATGGGTTGCTAAGGTTGTGATTCTGAGCACACATGCTAGTAATAAGTCGCACTGAACACTCCTGAATAAACATGCATTGGATTGTTCTACAAGGCTGTGTAGGCCTGTGCAAAAAATATATGGAAGGAAGCTCCACTGAATATTGTTGGGTTGACTTTCAAACAAATATATGTAGGCTTCTGCTGTATGAAGGTCAGTGCTGGAAAATATGTTTTCTTTAATTGTGTTCTTTCTGGGGAAGTGTGAGCTGCATTTTCTCTCCTTGTAAACCTTTCTACGCATATACTAGAAAACCATGCCACTTCATTACAATGTAATGATTTTTTATCCCTCTAGGGCCCATTTATAAAAGGCTGATGCCTTGTGTTTTGACAGTGTGAGTACACTCAAGAGACAGTCGGTCCCGTAAGCTTCTTCTTGGAAGAAGTTCTAATTTGTAGACAGCTAAGCCTTGAAAATGATTCAGTTAAGGAAAGATTTGCAATTCCTTCAGTGGCTCAGTCAATGCAGTTTTTATGTAAAGCAATGAAATATAGAAGGCCTGAATGCAGATATCTACTTATCTTGATATACAAGAAATAACAGGGGGGGGCATTCCCACACAGGGTTTTTAACATGGGGCAGAGCGTCCTCCAGGGAGGACGTCTGCACTAGGGAGTGGACTGGGTAGGACCTACGTAACATAGATCCGCACCCCAGCCCACTCCGGAATGACCCCAAGTGGTCGCCCAGTGTGCTTTTGAAAGACCACTAAAAACAGGTCTTTCAAAAGCACGGAGCACGCCCCTGCGAGCCTGCTCCCTTATGCAGATTCACAGGCTCACATTGGTGCGAGCCTGCGATCTGCCAGGGGTGGGCTTTAGGCTGGCGAGGTTCAGTGGTTGGTCAAGACCCTCAACCAACCGGAAGCCGCCATTTTCGTCCCCAGAGCAGTGCGGAGCAGCGACCACACACTGCTCCGGAGAAGCGTGGACTGGACCGGGGAGCCCAAAAGTCCGGTGAGTAGCGTCACAGGGCGATTCCCTCGCCCCTTGCGAAAAGACCAGAAAGAGAGAATGGAACGAAACTGCCTATGGCATGAAACTGCATATAGAAGAGCTGCTAGAGTTGTAAAATAGAAAATCAGCATCTCTGGGGATATGAGACCCCTGTGGCTGGGATCCTCACCATTCAGCACTGGATGCTATGGACTGTATGGTTGAAGTATAACAGTGAGGGATTATAAATTATTAATTATAATCAGGGTACCATGTTAGGATCAACCTATTCAGAAGCAGAAGAGAACTGCTAATAGTTCACTCCTATGTATAGATTTATGCTGATATATCATAAAGCAATGAGAGGCGTGCTTGTACAGCCTAGCCCCCTGTTATTGTAGCCCCCTCAGGAGTCTCTTGTGCAAACATCTGGGTCAATTTCTCCTCTCTTTGCTCCTCCACATCCACAAGGTGTTGCTGCCTTTCAGTCAAAATGTTTTAGGAATCCCTGAAAATGACATAAAATAGCTTATGGTGATAAAGTGCTCCAAATTTCAGGGAAAGTAATATTTCACTGCTAGTTTTAAAATGGCTGCTCCTTGAAGCTTCTTAAAGATTTTCAATAATAGAAACAATCCAGTGAGAGATGGATTAGTCATCAGAGAGTAGGTGGGACCATAAAAGATTGATGCTAAATACCATTTGTTATGGTTCTATAATTTATTACATGGCCCTCAACCCAGCTTGCTGCTTATATATTTTATGGAGCTCGTACTTTTTCTTTCTGCCTCAGAGCTTAAGCTGATCACCCACAAGAGGTCAGAAAAGGATTCTTCTTTTTTTCTTCCTCACATTTCGCTGTCACTTTCTCTCTGTGCATCTTGAGGGGGGAAAAGGAGGTAGGGACATAGTGTTAACTGAGGGTGTTTTATGATTCATTACTCCCTCTCTTCCCCCCTCAGCTGTGATTTATGATGGGGCATTTTACTCTATTTGATTATGTTACGGAATTTGTATTCCAATACTGTAGGTTTTAAATTACAATGAAAGCTCCTAGTGTGCTGGAATGGAAAGATACTTAGAATTTATAAATCTAAATAAAATGTGAAGCATTGTGCCATTGAACAGATGTATAATAGTAAGCCTTGGATATTTCTATGGCTCTCCATCACCCTGTGCTTATACTATGACTCCATTCTATAATGTCAGATTTTCCATACATGGCAGATTGAGAGTCTGATCCACTGTTCCTAAATCATATAAAAACTAGGGTGTCTTCACATCCTTCAGAAATGAATGGCATTTTGCAGCTTATGTCTGACAGTGTCTTTGGGGACAATCCAGCAAGAAAATAGTTTGCTTGTAGTTAAGAGCTCTTGTTTATGCACTGCCGACACCAGAAGATGGGAGAAAATTTTAAGTTACACAACTCCTGCATTCAGTAACTATGAACATGAGATTTTATAACCTGTCCTGGACCATGCATCCATTGTAATGCATTTCACTGTTGTCATATAGATAAGAAGTGGAATGCAGATGGTGCAAGTCTCCCAATGGCTATAGCCAGACACAAGGATGAGCACGATGTTGTTGCAATGATGATAGCAAAACTGGTCTTACTTCCAGCAACAGATTCATAGGTCTACACAGTGGAGGGGATGTTTTGGAGACCTCAGAGGCCTGCTCTGAGGCACTTTGGGGATAAAGTCACTCACATTCATTCTTACCTTGATACCATCATTGATAAAATTCCTGTGGTACTGTCCCGGGCACCACCAAATCTGCTTATATGGGATCAGCTGCACTTAATACAGCATGAAGATGTGGACACTGTCCTTTATCAGACTACTTGTGTGCTTGATTCTTATCCATCCAGGCTGCTAACATTATGCTGAAGAGAATTGGCTGGGTGGGTTGAGGGGTTATTAACACCTCTTTGAGAGAAGGGAGTAGTGCCAGATATATTGAAAGAAGTGATCATGAAACTACACTTCAAGAAATCTTCACTGAACCTTGAAGGTAGTAATAACTGTTGCAATTACAAATATTTCCTCTGGGAACTAAGGTACTGACTGCAGAAACCTATTAGACTGATTCTGCCAGTTGGGATTAAGTGACATGATGATATGATAGTTCAAGCCATGCCTCAGGGTCTATTCCAAACACACTGTTAGGAGACCTTTGCTCAGCCCCATGGCATTTGAGCTATTGGATCCCACAAGTTTTCCTCTTATGCCCATGCTATTGAAGCATCTGTATGAAGCTTCTGAGAAAGATCATTTGGGGTATGGGTGAGGTGACATTATATGAGTGAGGTGTGACTGTAAAATGTTTGACCATTGTGTGGATGTGATAATGATCTGCATGAAAGCTAGTTTGGCCATAGTGATCAATGTTCTGGTAAACACTAGTAAGATTGTTGTAATGCACTGTATATTTGACTGCCCTGAAAGACACCCCAGAAGCTTCAATTGCTTCAAAAATTCAATAGCTAGAATCCTGAATGATTCAGCTAAGTGGAGCCATTTCAAACCACTTCTTAAAGAACTATATTGTAGCCTATTCAGTCCTGATCCTAATTGAAGATAATGGTGCCTACTTTTAATGTGCTAAGTGTTTTGGGCTGCAGATATTTAAAGGAACATCTTTATGTATACCAAATTGCCCCAGCATTAAGATCTTTGGATGTATCTTTTCCCAAAATACAGTTATCTGGTGAGGTACACTGTCTGTGTACAAAGGAAGGTAGATTTACTGTGGTGGAAACTCCACTTTGGAACATCATCCCTCAGGGACTGATGCCCATTTTGCAGTGTTTTCAGCATCAGATAAAACTATTTATATAGGCATGAGCATTTTATGACTTCAGTTCTGCTTTATAGTTTCATGGTGGGGGGGAGGTAGTTTTATGGTCACATAAAGGTTGATGTGTTGTGGTGCACTGCTTATCTTATCATGCATTTTTTGATATTATACTCTGCCTGCCCTAAAATCCTTCAGGATGAAAAGTGGATTTAAAAATTTATTGAATAAATAAATCAATAAATATTAATTAATTAATGGCATTCACATGCATGTTTCTATTATATAAATAGCAGCTGAGAAGGGAGAGCCAGAAGACAAGGAAGAAAAGATTAGGGTCATTATACCCTTGCCACTGTCCCAATAATAATTCCCTCTCTGAAGCTACTGTTGACATTTCAAGAATTTGAACTGCAGGCTTTTGGTACACTGATTCTACTCCTTGTTACTTTTGGGATCTACAGTTTTGTCTCCAAGGCTGTCTTTGTGGATTTTAACACTTAATCTTATCTCATTCGTCATTCAGGAAAGGTCACATGAGAGATCGGAGCTTTTCTAAATGGTTGTCTCTGAGGCCAAAGGAAGAGACAATCACTTATGCTCTGGCCAGGAGCCTTGCACAGGTATAAGGATTCCTTTGATGCATCATCCATCCAAATCAGTTGCTGCATATTAGAACTGTCAGGCTAGATTCTCCTTCACTCCACTAGTGGCCCAGTAATAGAGTAGATTGCAGAGTCCAATTTCCTGTCCCTCTGAAATCTGAGGCTGGGGTAGGTATTGAGGGAAACTATATCCTTCACAGTGGTGATTTATGCATTCCATATAGTACATGAACAGGTTTGTAATCATGGAAACCACCCCCCCCCAAAAAAAAAAGAACAGAGAGTAGCAAAAACTAAATCTAGAAGAAAAGAGGCAAGCTTCAAGTTGAGAGTTCTTTTTTCCTGGCTGAGTAAAAACAACAAGAGTGCCAAATGTGTTTCGATTAGAAACCTTCCTCAGGGCAATGAGATCCAATTGTTACTCTTTTATTACAAAGGTGAGACTCACTTAGGGACCTTGTTAATCTGTTTGGCCTATAAGGTCCTCCATTCAGCCTCTGGCTTCTTTAATTAAAATGAACCGATACAGTAATGCTGAGAAAAAACCCTACCCAATGGATTAGAGGATCTGGCCCATCAGAGTAGGTGGTGTTAGGCCAAATTGACCGGCCAGCCCCTCCCTAAACTGCAAACCCCAGGATTCCATAGGATGTTAAAAGTGGAATAATCATGCTATAAGAGTGTAGTGCAGAAGTGGCCTTGGTAGTAGCTTCCAAAGCACTGTAAATACTTACTTTTGCTAATATATATCCATGCTATTAATTATTTTTATATATATATATTTAAAAAATAGCATGGATATACATTAGCAAAAGTAAGTGTGTATGTATATATATATATATATATATGTATGTGTATATATATATATGTGTGTATATATATATACATACACACACACACATACATCCAGTTGTTTTTTATAAAAAAAATCTGAAGTTCAACATGTTCTTATTTGGCCCTGAACTTTCACACATTGTTAATCTTCCAAAACATCAATATCCTGGACAAAACATGGGATATTTCCATGACCTGTTACAGCATGTGGAATTTATCATGATGAAAATCAGAAGCAGTCTGGCCTGCACTGCTTAAATCTTTCTTCCTCAAATTGGAAGGCATTCATTTAAAAAAAAAAATAGCAGAAAGTATTAGGCTTTTGTTGCCAGGCAAATTTCAGCATTTATTAATGGTAATCCTAGTGAATTAGATGTGTGAGCTAAGCAGACGCAGTATTCCCCATCCTGCCTGCAGACTGATGTAGTAACATACAAACAAACAAAAGGGAACAGTAGCAACAGCAGTTTGCTGCATGTGAAACAGTTGCTCCAGCTGTTCATTTTTGTCTGTTGAACAATTTGACTTACAGAGTACACTTGCATCCATTATCTTGCTTCTCTTGTAATGTAAATGATCACAGTTTCTTCTCCTCCTCCTAATCCTGAGGAAATGGACCATCTTACACCACACCTTTCTGATCCCTGCTGTCTTACTGCTATTCTCTGCTGGCATAATTGTAGGAAATGAACCAAACATTGTGATAGAATGGCAGTCTAATCCATTTTATTTTCTTTTTTTGGCTGCATTGGCACAAATTGTGATATGATGCTGTGATCCAGCACCTAAAGCCTGTTACTTACCAGTGACCTTTCATGGTTTGGTAGTGAGAAAGTCAATAGATAACTGACACTTACAGACAGAATTGCAGGATTCGCTGAGATCCAGATATTCACCCCTGGTTGCCTTTAAGGCTAACTGTGCAAAAATAATTAAATTAATACTACAATTGTAGTATACATATTGTAGTATGGTGAGATTTTGTACTATCCTAGTAATTACAGCAATGCTACCAAGGTACGTTTTTGGGTGATGAGGTTATGTATTGTTACCTCTCTTCAAGTCAACTTCAACTTGTTGTGGCTGTATCATAGGGTTTTCTTGGCAAGGTTTATTCAGAGGAGGTTTGTCATTGCCTTCTTCTAAGGGTGGACTTGACTTCCCTAAGGACACCCAGTGAGTTTCCATGGCTGAGTGGGGATTGGAATCATGATCTCTTGGAATTATAGTCCAACACTCAGACCACTGCACATGCTAGCTATGCGCCAAAGTCATAACATGCTTCATAACATGAAGCAATTTATTTGCATATAACAACAGCCATTTATTGTGTAGGATAAATTACTGGAGATTAAAGCCTTGGTTTGCTTTCTTCAGGATGCAGGAGAATGATTAGCCCTAGCCCCTCAGCCATCACTTTCCTTATATGGAAGACCAAGTGTCTGGAGAGCTTCCATTTCATATGGTGGGCTCTCTACATAAGCAAGATACTTGGAAAATCAGGAATCTCATTCGCATGGGAACCATCCACACAAATAGGACTGTTTCATCTTCAGATGCCTCACTTTCTATGCAAGAAAAGTAGTGATGGCAGAGCTAGCTGTCTCACTCTGCTCCCTGCTTTGAGACTATTGACATATGGGTGCTACAGAGGAATAATAAGATGTAATGTAAAAAGACAGGATGGAGGATTTCTTTTTTGCCCTTTCTAGGTGATGCAACTATGCATTCTATAAAAGAATCTAAGGAGTAACAGTGAAGTCCAAGGACAGAAAAAGAATTGATCCTGTAAACTCCCAGTAATAGAATCAGTAGTAAGAATGAATCAAAATCAAGCCTCTGTGTTGACACTGTTGGGCCTTTATTGGCATCTAGTGTGAGGGTAGAACTCACGTGTGTGATAATGGGGCTTCCCATTATCTTGACTTAGCTAAAGGGGGAAATTACCCTCTTCAGGTAAACCAAAGGTTAATAAGGTGTTGGGGATTAGATTACATCATAGGTCATGTGGGTCAGCATCATAGGTCATGTGGTCAGCATCATAGGTCATGTGGTCAGCATCATAGGTCACAGGGTGAGATTGACCAATCAAAAAGGAAAGAAGTGAGCATCTTCAAGATGCTTCCAAGGAGAAGTTATAAAACTTCTTGGAGGCCATGTGGCCGAGAGACAACAAGGAGATAACAAAGGGATAACAACCAAGGAGCCTCCTGGAGGGGGTTCAGGCTGGAGGCCATTGGCCTCGCCTCCTGGCCCTTCCTTTAGAACATCTAAGCCTAGGAACAACTGTGAGTAATTAGACTAAAGTTATCTAGTTGCGTTAGGGACTTTTCTGTTATTTTGGAGGGTGGCTGATCTAAAGAATGTATCTGTGCTTTCATATCTGTTCTTTTTGTAACTAAGCGTGCCTGGGAAGAGGGGGCTTCCCATGTGTGGCAATTTGCCTTGTTTATTTGAATATCTTTAATAAATACTTTCTGTAAAAGACCCCGTTTCTCTCCTTCCCACGCCAAGCTAGGTAGACTGGGGGGGAAAGACAGATCCTTAAGCTTAGGGATGTACGTGGCTGGACAGGGTCCCGCTGTATGGTCCAAGGGTCCAGATAATTCATAATTCAGCGGGTGGTGGCAGCGAAGATGAATTAACAGCTAAAAATCATAAAAGGCTGGAATATACATCCCAGCAGCGCATGGTGTCATTTTCCAGCTTCACATGGTGGCGTATGGTGGGATGTGGCATTCCCAGCCTCACAACGTGGCATTCGGGTTTTCCTCTCTATTCTTATTAGGTTGAGTCACACTTACTCATCTGCTTCCGCCAGGAACAGCCTGTAATGTTGAACAGAGTGCAGAGAAAGCACTTGTTTAAGTCCAGGTGTCCCCAGAGAAGGGAGAACTTGACATAAGATTGCCATTTTCATTGGCACCCCACTGTTAAGCATCACACGTGCAACCCTTCCACCCTGAATCACTATATTAATGCTAAGGCTCAAAGGACCAGACCCTCGATTAAGTATAGTCACTTGTATCCCAAAGATCAAACCCTTGATTATACAAAGTCATTTATATCCCAAGCATTTAGCACAACCTTAACATTATAACTCACACTGTGAATTTTAGTCATCACTTACCAGCACTTTTTTAAATGAATTGATCCCCCCTCTTTTTGGGGGGAGAGGGCAACTGACTAACTACATTTTTTTGAAGTTTTTGTACACATGTACAGCTTTGTTTAAAATAGTTGTCATTCAGGTTGGTATAGAGCCAATGTACTGTATCGGTTAGGGCAAAGCCACTCTGAGCTCATTGGAAGGAAAATGGGCTACAGATATAAGAATGAATGAATGCAACTGCTTGCTCAGAAACAAATCGCACTTCAAGTAGCCTCCTTGTTGTTGTGTGCCTTCAAGATGTTTCCAACTTATGGTAAATTATGACCCTAAGGCAGATTTATCATGGGGGTTTCTGCAAGATTTTTTCATGGAGGTTTTGCCAGTCCCTTCCTCTGAGAGAGTGTGACTTGCCCAGAGTCAGCCAATGGATTTCTTTCCCTGAGCAGGCATTTGAACCCTGTTCTCTGGAGTTGTAGTCCAGTGCTCAAACCACTGCACTGTGCTGGCTTATCAGTGAGACTTCCTCCTGTGTAAATGTGGATAGCATTGCATCCTAACCAATATTATTTTGGTACATCTTTACGTGGAATGTGTGCCATATAACAATAACAATAATGGGTGATTATATAAATAAATGATAAACAAATAAACAATTATAGTGACATGGTGATTACAAGAGATTATAAGAACAATAGTTATACTGATGACAAGAGTACAAAATTCTTTTTTTAAAAAAAACACCAATGTGTTTACCTACTGGATTGTAAGCCCACACACTACAGTTTTATTTCTTCATCAACCTCCTGCATAAAGCTAACAGTAATTGAGTGTCTAGAAAAAGTGAAAAGAAGAAGAATTCAGATAAGTTAGTCTGGCCAAAACCTTGAATGAAAATGTAAGAGACAGAATGATCAAGCATGTATATGTATGATTTATGACTAAGCTGAATGGTGCACAATTTTGCATTGCAGTGTGTTTGTTAATTTTACACTTCATTGCATGCCATAACAACATGGACAGGGTTTCAACTAACATGCATATTTTAAGATGCTCAGAGAATTACTTTAATACAAGAGTTCAGGTTAGCAATAAGTACCTGGATCAGCATAGTGCTTCTTATTTGCACTTTGTATAACACGTGTGCGTGCGCACACATGCGTGCATGCTTTGTAAAGTCAGCATATCCTTAGGTCAAGATCTACTGCTTCCATTCTGCTTCTAAGATGGGACTTGAATTTGCAAAATGAGGATGTTTCTTTCAAATACAACACTAGAGATGTATAGTGAGATAAAATTGCCTCATATGAATGCTGTATGCTACTTCTACAGTGTGATATTGACCTTGCTTTATGCAAGGGTTGGCCCACTTTGACTGGTGAGATAATTTGGACCCAGCAGTAAAATGTCATTTGTGTACTAAAACTCAGCTCTCACTATTATAGTTAAGAGGTCCAACCATCTGCTTTGCAAAACACACAACTGTGAATGGCTAACATTATAGCAACGTTTTCCAAGCATAAAAAAGGAAAACATTTCAGTCCAGTGGGTTGACTTAAACAATGCATGACAGGATAAGAATGGCTTTTGAGCTGCAGGCCTTAACTGCTACCTAAGAGGACAAATTTTAAAACAGTTATCAAATCGTTTGCCATCCTGCTATGAACAGGTGGGGTGCATTTGTCAATAGACCTGACATAAGGTTAGCATACTACAGACAAGGAATTGTGCAACCCCTGGGCTGCATGTGGCTCCAGTTTTGTAGCTTCTGAAGCCCCCAGCAATGTTCCAAAACAGCCTCCTTGAAAAATTAATTATTTCCAAACTTTGCAAATCTGCTCCAAAGGTGAGGCAAATGCAATGGTTTGCATTTGCTTTCTAGGACACCCTCCCAGTCTTCCCCCCACTCCAGAATTCGGGCAAAAATTGAGACTGGAAGTGATGTGGTAACATTGCTTCTGTTCTTCATGAGCATGGCAGTATGGATTGCCAGGCTGCACTGGGGCAGAAATTGACCCCACTTCCTATACAGTTGCCTGCTCCTGCTCTTATAGTTGATATCCTAAGCTACTTTATCAACTTGCCACTAAGAATTTCAAACCAGAATAAGTGGCTCGCTGTCCTCTATTTGATAACTCAAGCAGTCACAATCAGATTAGGACTAAATTTGAGTGGCCAGTACATGGTCACTGGCACATGGAATTTCCCTTACCCGACCAAGAATATGTTACAGTTATTTCAATGAATAATATGCATGAAAAATGGGACACAATGAACTAAATTTACATGGGGCTAGACATGGATTAATTCTCAGCCTGACAGATGGCTGCCCTTATTTTTTGCAGCCCTGGTGGAATGTTACATTCATAGAGCTATGAGGTTATCAGAAGCAAATGGCGGGGGGGGGGCGGCGGCAGGATGGACTGTGTACATACCATTCTATACATAATGTAGCCAAAAGGTTTTTAATATTTCATTCCATAATCCATTTGCTGTAGCATGTTTTTATTATAGTCAGTGTGACTGTCCCAGGGTAGGTAGCTTTAAAAGAAGTCAATGGATTTCTGGCAGAGATGGACTACATAACTAGAAGACTGAAGAGTCACAGGGTTTTTTAAGAAAACAATCATTTCTGAATCCTTCCATCATCCAATGTACAATCAGAAAAATGTATCTCACATTTGTATTTGAGCTGAGAGCTAACTTTTCCTTCAGTGTATTAACTTTCATGAGGTGATTTTGCCATATAGGCATTTCAAGAAATAAAATAAAATAAAATTTAACTTTAAAAATCCTTGATTGCATTCTAAGGTAGTGGCAGTCCCATAGAAGGTATTGTTCCATGTGCTCTCCCAAATATTTTAGTTGATTGCTGAGAATTAAAGGAAGTACATGTGTTGGCCATGTCTGATCCCTACACAGGGAAGAAGAATGTGGCCCTTCCATGTGAAACATGCTGGATGTTTTACCTTATTAACAAGCCAGAGATAGAAACTGTAGCTCATTAGCACTAAGAAGCAGCTTATATTGAGGCATGTGAGAACCCAGGGCTGCACTGTGCCCACTTCTGTCATAGAGAACTTTGGGCAGATCTGAACTAATCTCAGTGCAACCTTCTTCCACCCCCTCAGGCTCACCCCCTACCCACTCCTGCTCATTTCGAAACCTCCAAGCATCCCCCTCAGTCTCCTACACCCCAGCTGCTGAATTTGCCATGACAGCATACAGCATTAGAAAAAAAAACCCTCACCCTCCCCACTTTTTACTTCAAAATAAAACATGCCTTGTTTCTGAGGTGAGATGCTTCTCAAAATTTCTGTTAGCCTTGTTTCCAACCACCATAGAGCTTATGGATAGATGTGGAGCACTGTTAACCTTGAAAACAAGGAATAGATTCTATATGTGTCCTGTTTTGAACTAATAAATCAGGCAATATGTTCTAAATTATGTGAGGAAGTTCCATCTCACCCACCCACCCCCACTGGGTATTGTGAGAAACAGGTCACAGATCCACTGACGTCTCTCATTGAGATACTTGGACACTAGGACTGCACTGTAAAATGCCTCCTGTGTTCAGTTACTTGGCAGAATATGCATAATCTTTGAATTAGAACAAACAAATCTCAGACTTCTAAAGTGATGCCACTACAACCTTTTTATTTTATTTTATTGCTTCTGCCCAAATATTGAAAAATGATATTCAATTTATCTTTTTTTTTATCTTGCCACAATTAAATGGATATTTCATTTTATGCAGTGTTACATTGCAGCTCAGCATTATAAAATACTGCACTGATTCTAGCCTAGGACTATATTGCCTCCAGGAGTAATAGATATAATTTACATTTAATTCTCCTCCCACCCTTTTAAGTCATTTCACATTCTCTATGTGGGTTAGACTGATTTAATTCCTTTTGAAAGATAAATACAAGAGGCCAAGATGATGGCCTCTAGTATTACACAAAAAGAATGTAGTCCTAGGAATATGAGTCGAACTCTCTCCCTCCTCCCACAAATAATTAAAATAACAGGCAGGAAAAAATTATCTTAAGTATTATCTCCATATAGTCAGAATATTTTCTTTAGGATAGGCAAGGCAACAGTTTGCAGTTCTTAGTGCTTAATATGACTGGAAGATCCTTTATTAAGCTTATGCAGGCTGGCCCTTTTTGTAAGACTAATGCAAAAGTGTCTTGGGATTTTAAACATATTTAAATGGATGGTATTACTGCCAGATGAACGCCATCAAGCAAAGCAATTTCACTATAAAGGCACCCTCTTCACAGCCAGATTCTGGATGTGAATATTTAAAAAGAAAAAAAAAAGTGGCAACATCACATCATCATCATGATTTTTTTTTAAATGTGATCATCTTCCTAATAATGTTAAATAAGATTTTTAAGTGGAATTTCCTATGTAGCAAATTAGGTGACTGCAATATGCATATGACTTGAAGTGTCTGTGCTGAAGGATAATATCTACCAATTCATTGTATCATATATATTTTTCAGCAGTGGAGAAAAGAGCCTTGGGGATCTAAATCCCATATGCTGTTGCTATTGCCAGAAATATTGTATGCTGTTCTTGTTGCAGTGCACAATCCACAGTGCATTGACTTTTAAGGAGTTTTTGCTGATGATATAGCCCCTCAACTAGTTCTCATGCTTGGCTTTGCCCCCTCGTTTATGCTATGAGGAAATGGTAAACAGTACGTCAGAAGCCAAGTCGTGGGTCAACCTGCATGAGGCCAATTTCCAAGATGTGCAAATGAGGGAATTCTAGAGGGTGGGAACACTCTCAAGTGGGTTACTGAGGTGCCATGTCAGATTGAATAGAAGCTATTTCACAATGTAAGGTAATTCTTGAAACACTTTTGAAGTCATGGAATTATATTTTGAATTAAGTTGTCCAGTGTCCCAGTTAGAATGGCAATAAATAGCATGTCTTCTGTTACCCAGAACTTCCAAACTGGAAATGGCTCAAGAAGAAATAAGTCAGATATATAAAACTGAAACTTAAGACAGAGAGCCAGCATGGTATAGTAGTTTTGAGTGTTGAACCAGGACTCTGGGAATCTTGGGTTCAAATCCCCACTAACTGGATGACCTTGGACAAATCACATTCTGTAAGCCACAGAGGAGGTTAATGGCAAACCCTCTCTGAACAAATCTTGCCAAGAAAACCCCATTATAGGTTTATCTTAGCATTGCCTTAAGTCAAAAATGTTGAGGGCACACAGCACACAGCATGACTTAAAACAGACATATTTGCAATCACGTTCAAGTTACTAGGGGTGGTAAACCTCAAATAAGAGTTTGAAATAGAGGTAAATTGAATTGTTTGAAATTGAGGTAAGCCTCAAATAAGAGTTTGAAATAGCACCAGATTCTTCTACCAGAATGTTATTGTTTACCCAGAAATGATTGTGATAACGATTGTTACACAAAGACAACTTGAAGTCACCTTTATAGATAGCCAAACTGAGCTTGTCACTCTGTTTGCCCACCCAGTTTGTCCATCGGCAGCCATTGAAACTGATGGTGTTACAAGAGCTACTTCTCATGCTATGGCTCCAGAGCTGGCCTGAGACATTTTGCTACTGGAGGCAAAGAAAAAGAAAGGCCTATTCTACAAGTGGAAGCTGACTGCACTGACTATTTGATCTTTATTTAATAGTGGGAGTAGGATACTACCTTCCAGCCACCCTGAGAGCAGTAGGCAGGATCAGGAAAAACAGTCAAGGGAGTATTGCTGTTGCTCTAGCACAGTGGCAGCCCTTGGCGCCAGCGGGGTAGGGGTGGAGGAGGAAGGGTGTGGGCAGGGCTATGGCTGGTGTGAGAGGGACTATAGCTAGTATGGGCGGGGTTACAGTGCACGTGGGTAGAGCAACATGGGGGGGTGGGGCTTCAGCGCACATGGACAGGGCAACAGCGCACATGGGCAGGGCTATGGTGCACGTGGGCAGGGCAATGGCACACGTGAGTAGGGTGATGGTGTACGGTGGAGCAGGCAACGAGCAGCACTACCCAAAAAAATTCACTGCCCAGGGCACCCTGGCCCATTGCCCACCTGTCCCTATGCAAGTGCTCTAGTAGCATCTGCTGCCTGAGGTAATTGCTTCACTCTCCTTAATGGTAGGACTAGTCCTGTGTGGAGGCTGACTGAAACAATCTCTATGATAGGTGTGCAAAAAATATTTGCAAATCTTCTCATCCTTAATAAGAAAGAGTATTTAAACATATGCAGCTACCCTACTGGAAAAAAAATCAACTCCCATAAGACTTTTTTGCTTCTGTGCAAGAGTGAAAATATTAGTGCTTATTTGTGTCCACAGAAGCCATAAGAAAATAAACTTTTTATGCAACATATATTTTCTGCAAAAGATAAATAAGTAAAATAAGAATGTTGCATTTTACACAGAAAGCAATGTTTTGTGTGAAGACAAATGTTGTATAATTTTTCCACAAAAGAACCTTCATGAAAATTTCACAAGAAAGTTCCAAAATATGGGGGAAAAAACATTTAAAATGTGGGAAAACCTCTCAAAATCTCCTAAAGCAGGAAGAAATATTTTGATTTTTTTTTTTTATTCTCACTTGCATAGGTAAAATAAGCGAAGATCTATATCTCTGCTCTGTGGAGGAACTCTTCCGTTATGATCCAAGTATACACAACTTGGTATATAGCTGAACGCCTACATTATAATTTGTCTTCATGCTATCATCAAATCTTTCTGATACTGGGTTTCCAAAAACTTCAATGAGGTCAATTCATGCAGTAAGCTTGTACATATTAATGGCTTGTTGTATGGAGGAAAATTTGTCTGTAAAAGGCAGATGGGTCCCTGCTATGGTTATATTGTGAGAGAAGACTTACTGGTTCAGTTTATGTATAAGACATGAACAAGCCTCACTTTTGTGTGTTCTTTTGTCCGTTCCCATCCTCTGGTTGCATCTCTCTCGCAGTAGATTATTGCAGTGAAAAGGAAGTATTTATCTAACATTAACTATAAACTGGCCCATAAAATGCAAATAACTCTGCTAATTACAAGGTCATTTCATGGGCAATGAAAAACAGGGTGTGATGTTTCCTCACGCTGAAATTGGTCCTCCAATTTTCTGTAACAATATTAGACATTAATATGACAGATCTTTCTGATGGGCAGGCAGGTGTTTGCCTGAAAGATATTTTTGTTTCCTCTGTATTTGCAATTTATAAACAAATAGAAAAATCACTAAATTAAAGTAACCTCTACACATACTGTAGTCAAATGTGATACTGACAGCTAATATTTGGAGTGATAAAATCCTTGGACAACAGACAGCATTGTGAGAACTGAGGTTAAGATATAGCCAGTTATATTTACACCACATGGAGCCATTTCTTGTTTCTTTTTCCTGTTAATGGAAAGAGCAATCAAATACATACATAAATGACTATTCCTAATCTTATATTTTGCTTGACAGACTTAATTTATAAGACACTTATACGGAAACAGGTATCAGCAGAGAAGTATTAAGTGGCAATTTGAATATACCTTGTGAATGACCATATATCATAGCTTGGGAAAATAACCTTTTTAGTAGCAATGTGTTCATCCTTCCTCAGAGATTCTTGGAGTTGTAGTCCGAAAAGGTAGCATTCCCAGGTTCTGGAATTGTTTTCACTTGAACTGCTTTTTTAAAAAAACAATGACAACAACAGATTGATGGGAAGAGATTTATTTAGGCCCTGCAGCAATGCCAAGCACCATTAGATAATAAAAACCTTTTTTCCACCTGCTTTTTATGTTAAGTGATAGACTGAAATGTACGAATTATAACAATAGATCACACAGCAAAGATTCATACCACAAAGTAAGATAAAATTAAAGAACAGACTGAGTTCTTGTAAAAATTCACATTTAAGTTCTACAGCATCAGGTTTATAATAAATGCCATTATAAGAAAGCACTACATTATTCAAACAAAGACTCTTTCTCCCTTCAGTCCATTGTAAGCTTTTGGTGATGTCTTCTACCAAACACTGTCTTTCTTTTTGTAATTGTTTATCTAAAAGGGGTTCAGACTTGTACCTTTTCATTACTTCTGAGCTTTACTGATGTATCTAAATTTTCAGTCTGGGACATCACAAACCAATAGAAAACATTTAAAGCAGACTAAAGCACTGACACAGCTGAGATTAGAACAACAACAAAAAGAAAGATCTCCTGGGTCTCTGCATTTTTATCTAGCCACTAGAATTGAATTACACTGTTCAGAGCTGAATCCTTTCTTTCAGAATTCATCTTAGGGTTTACAAAACCTTGTCACATGAGCACAGAGAACTAGAATGTCTCCCTTCCATTTCAACACATATTTTTTGTAAGATTTAGATCTTTACTTTGGTTACTCTTACCCATCTGGAGAGTTGAGAAGAATCAGGACAATTTTTACTGGCTCCTCCCTGGGTGTTGGAAACTGAGTCCAGGCTTTGCAAGGTCAGATTTTTTTGGAAGCAGTATTTTTGAAAGTATATATGTATACATATACATACATACATATGCATGTGTGTGTGTATGAATATGAAGGTTCAGAAAGAATTATAAAGGCACTGTGTGCACCTAATCAGCATCAATATATGTACTGGCAAAAACACATTAGCCAGCTGTCTAAGCCATTCCAACTGTATGGAACAAACCTGCCCTATCAGTGAAACACTCAAAGCACTAGGCCTAGATCAGAAGTAAGGATTATGTGACCCTTCAGATGCTGTTGAACAAACCCCAGCATTCCTTCCTTACTGATGGCTAAGTTGTCTAGGTCTACTGGAAGTTTCATATCAACATCTGGTGGGCCATGCATTTTCTACTCCTTACTTAGACAACTCTTTGGGTTTCTACGATATTAAAGTCATTTGAATCTTATGGTTTTTTTCAACATCCCAAATATGTAGAAATTCCTATCATAAAGTGAATGAAGCAAAATTCTCATTCATTGTTGCTTATCACTTTATGAGAGCATCTATTCATATCACACAGAAGCTTGTCATAAGCACCCTCTGTTGTGAAGGTTTCATTTCCTATTTAAAAGAGGTACAATTTGTTGAAATAATTTGAATTGCTTTGAGATATAGGACAGGGGCTTCCTCCTCTGCTCTCCCCCTCACTTCAGTTGAGAAACTCCATTTTAATTATTGCAAGCTGAAGTCTCAAAGAGAAAAGCCATCTTTGTTGCTGTTACCAAAGCCATGGCTGACAACCGCACAAACAGGGGAAGAATTATTTATAGGATATATTAAGAGTTATCTGTCAGATGCAACATGTCCATACACCAAGTCCAACAGGGAAGTGCAATTGATGTGATATAACGTGATTCAATACTCCATAGGAAAGAATTTCCGTGGATCAAAATTTGCCCAAGGACATATTTTGGTGTGACCATATATTATCCAGATGTTTGTCACTATATTGAAAATCAAATCATAAGCACAGTTATATTGTTTGGCATGCCTGTCTGTCTAAACACCTTTTTATTATTTGAAGTGTTGGAAAGTAGAGCTTTCCAACAGGAACATGTAAGGTTTACCTGCATCCTGCCCTCCAACTCTGATTCTAATCACAAACAGCATGGGCTTGATCAGAAAGAAAACAAAAGGGCATTGCAGAAAGAAAGGGAAACTGGGAAAGTTACAGTTTGTTTTATTTTTATCTTTCATGTATCTCGAGGAATAGATGCACTATGTTTTATCCAGCTGTTTTCTTCTGGATATAGGAGATGTCTTTGTGATGTTCTGAACTTATATAAAAAATGTTGCTGCAGTTACAGTAAAGTATAGTTAGGTATGCAATGTGTGGTAGATGTTATAATGTAAGGCTCTTTTGGGAGGCAGTAAGAGAACGGAGTGTTGGAAGTGAATGCGGATTTGCGGAATGTCTAAGGGGATTTTGAAAGGCATGACTGTTGATTGGGAGTGAAAGTTGGGTCTGTCAGGATTAGGAATTAGTGAGGTTTAGGGGGTTTAGTAGTTAGGAGAATCAGTCAGGGTCAGAGACAGAGATTAGTTAGAGTCAGGTCAGAGTTAGCTAGGAGACGAGTGTGGTAGAGATTTAGATGTATTAAGTGGCTAATCTGTGATATTATGTTCAATTTCCATTTAATAAATCATTTTTTGTATTGTATGCTTTTGCCTTTGAGAACACTACATAAGACACATTGGAAAGCTTCTGTTCAGACACAGTGTCTGTGCTGGCAGCAGTTAATCATGAGTGGCAGTTTCCAGAGAGGATATAAGCATACAGGAATCACGATGGTACCTTGGAGGTTCCCACCACTGATGGCCACAGTGGTGAGACAGAAGGAAGTCCAGATATTTTTGACAGAGTTGATGATCAGTGGAAGCCCTCACAGTCTTTCTTTCATGGAAGAGATTTTTGCATCCATATCTGCTTGGGGAATAGTAGGAACTGGCAAGAACAGAAAAGTGAAACTAAGTTGAAAGTTGTTTTTTTTTTTTTAACATTTGCAAGAGCTATATGTAACAGCAAAAATGATCAACTGCATGTGACTCAAGTGCACACTCTTTTGCAAACATGTATTAAACAGCACTAGAAGCTATTCCTTATACACATAGTTCTTTAGCTCCAAGCCTGTAGAATTTAGGACTTGAATTCTATCTGCGGAAAACTTGGAGTTCTTTGACTATGAGGCCAAGAGCATTTTTATCAATCAATGTAGGTATGATAGGTAGCTCCCTAATATAATAGTGTTTTCCCAAAGTCCCATGTTAGCAACCTGTTATACCTTATTTGGAAAGTAGGCATGAATTCTGCATTTTTGGTTGCCTGAGAAACATCACATGATCTCTTGCTTCACCTTTTGTACAATCCCTTTGTTCCTCTGAGACGGAACAATTTCAGAGCTTAAACTTTTAACGTTTGCCAGCTTGGTTTTTGTGCTCCCTGTTACATAACGGAAATTATAGTAAATCAGAAAATAGTTTGCTATCAATCTGTTTTCATGACAACAGCTGTAATGAGAATGGAAAGTGGTCAGATATTAATTCAATTCTGTGGCAATCCTGTAGCACTCTGCAAATTCCCTTCTCAGGATTCAATGGAACTGTCAAATTATGTTTAAGGTGATGTAAGACTCTACATTCTGGCCTACTAGCATGCAAATAGCTCCAGTCTCTGGGTTGAAGGATAGATATGTGGGAACTACTAAGCCTTTTATGTGTTCTTCTCAACATTGTTGCTCTCTGGGGCCTCAATACCTGTCATCACAAGTGTTTGCTATTTATCAGTTTATATGGGCAAAGAATCAATCAGGCTAAATATTCCAGCTCTACAGCTCCCTTGTCATATTTTCTTAATAATGACACGACCTAAAATTTGTGAAGCAGAAAATTCAGCCTCATTTTGCTTCGTGACAAAAGCTAAGGAAAGCAGCCTCTTCAGATTTATTAATAACAATTGCATTTCAATATTTCTGATAGACCCCTAAATCATCTTCCAAAGCCACAAGGGTTGCTGAGTAGCCATTCAGCTGTCTTAATATTGTGAAAGATATAAATCCAAAGAAAATGAAATGCCTTGTGCCACTTTTTTTTCCCTCCAAAAGCATGAAGAAACTACCACCTTTATATGCCTGTATACTAAAATTAATTTAACAAGGCTGATAACATTCACAGATAAACAGTGGAACCTATTAAATTGAAAAACATTCTCTCTGTATGGATGACTTGTGTCAGCACTCAGGATTGTGTAGCAAGGAAATAATTAACAATAAAACATTATCAGAAGCCCTTATAACAAAAGTTTACTGTGTTGTGACAAATATTAAAATTCTATTTTTCTATATCAAGATGTGGATAATTCTCTATTTTCCAAGGTTTGCTTTCAAATGGAAAGCATTTTTCTTTCAAATGGAAATGCTTGGAAGGAAATGGATTTTGGTTATTCTCATTTCAATCATCTTCTAAAACCTATACCTCTACAATGTGCAGAAGAAGAGAAGGTCTATTCAATTTAACACAGAATCACATTTTTTTCTTCTTTTATTAAATTTTGTTAAATTAAATTACATTGAAGAAGGATAAAACATTTGTTTGAAAATTATTTCCAAGTAATTTATACTGTAATCAAGGCAATGTGTTGGGGCTCCCAAACTTCTACATTAGTAATGAAAATGGAAACCAATAATATTCATTATAGTATCATACATTATAGTATTTAAAACACCCTCTAATGTTTCACTGGTGAAAAACAAGACGTATTTAGCCAAGCAGCATTAGAGTGTGTCCAAGATGGCACAAGTTATTAATGAGGCAAACAAATAAGCAACAACAGGCTGTAGCAGTCTGCTTTTGCCTAAGTCAACTGGGAAGGACAAGATTCTGCTTCTTCCTCTCCTCTCCTCTTCCTCAGGCTCACATATCACAGTTTTTATATGTGGAATATTGGAGACTATGTGTTCTTTTGTATGTCATCTTCCTTTTATACATGAAGTACATGCAGAACTTCGAAGTTCCTCTTTAAAAAACAAATACGTGCCATTATAGTTCTAAGTTCCCTCTCCAGTAGATAGTTACTGTTGTAGTTATAATTTTCAATGTAATAGTTTACTTCCTTGTTTCTCAAAAGTAGCTAAGCAGATACTTCTTAGTTACATTGGAAAAAATCTGAGTACTGTAACTTGCTGGTGTATACTACAAATCACATTCTCCTTCCACCCACAGAATGTAAGGCTAGCATTTAAAACATGTGGCATTCTATCCCCACCACTGAGAGGCCAAACCCACTTAAAAAGAAAGAAAGAAAGAAAGAAAGAAAGAAAGAAAGAAAGAAAGAAAGAAAGAAAGAAGCAAGCAAGCAAGCAAGCAAGCTAGCTAGCTTGTGTTCTTCTGCTTTGCTGGCAGTGTTTTGCTCTTATCCCTCTTTACCACAATGAAGGTTCATGACAGGGCTGGCTCATGTGAGACTTCAAGTCACATAGGAACACATCCAAGTCTGAGGAGATATTCAGATCTCACAAAATGTAGTAGGACTTTTATAAAGCCACATTGTGTCAGTTGGCTGTTGTGTCCTTTTTCCCTGCTTTCTTGTTCTTTTTTTTTCTTTTTTCTTTTTGGCTACTTCATATTGATGGGAACAGGAATGCACTTTGAATTTGGGTTGTCTGGCTAACATGACATATTGCCATGCCTGATGGGAAATGAAAGCTGTAGTTTCCCACTTCTGCTTACCATTATGGTGAATTTGCAGTTATAAGCTTGTCCTAGAAACCTTTCTGAGCCATCTCTTGGTGTCATCATCCCTTTTTGTTTTGGAGACTGTTTTATTCTTCCTGTTCAAGCCTTCAGTAAGTTTAGCAGACCAACACATGCAGTGCTTATTGCAGTTTTACTTCATTTGAGAAAGATACGGCCTGATTTAGTTTAACAAACTTTCTCAAGTCTTCATCTACAGTGCGTAGGCCACTAAAAAGTTCCAGCTACACCACAAAAGAAGTTATTTTATTCCTTGTTACTATTCCAATGTCTCTATGTCATCATTATTGGGGGAAGGAACTAATTACAAGTTACCAGTTACTTGTTAATTAGTAACTTGCAAGTTTTTATTATATGCAAGTCCCCTAAGACATTTATTGAGAAATTACTCTGAGATTAATGAAAATTTCCTACATGCACAAACATACTCTAAATCAGACCTAATTATTTCAACAGAAAATCAAATTAAATTAATCAGTGGATTTCATTGAAATCTATGAGCACTCATGTATAAAACTGGAATAATATTTATTATAATATTTTTTTAAAAAAAATTAGGAGCAGCTTAAGATAAATTGTAAATCCTGCCATTTCCCTTTTAAGTCCACTTCTCCCCTCTCAGATAACAATAGAAATGAAGGTAGCCATCACATATAATCAACTGAGAATTTCCAGGAATTTACAACTAGGTATGGACACCTTTATATATATTAAATGAATATTTTTGTAACAGTGGTGAACATAAACATGTGCTAGGGATTTTGTTATTGTGATTTTTATACATTGCCATTTTGCAACCAGTGCTGCCCCATGATGTTTTGCTGTTTTTGTTGAAGGATAAAATGTATATGTACAGAACTCATGTAGAGAAACTAATCAGAATGGCCAGCCAGTTGAATCTTATTTCATTCTTTGAGGGAAGCAGGCTAGTTTAAGGAGCACAAGGCGGGATGTGTAAGGCACATAGGGCTCTGTCTTCTGAAGTCTCTCTCTGTCTGTGGGGAACTCCCATATGACGCAGCCTCCTCCTTCTGCCTAATAATAAGGCCAACCCATTGAACACATACCTGGGAACATGAGGGACCTGTTTGTGACATTTTACCTTTTGCAAAAAAATAAAAAATAAAAAAAAATGGTTTTGCAAAATTCATTGGATGTTTCTCTTAAGCAGGTGGTGTTGGATTTGTCTTCATTTGTTTTGTTTTATTTAGGTGGAAGTGGGAATCATTCAGCCCATGAACCACATTTTTAAAGCCTTTGAAGCCTTTTCTCCAAAATTTCCAGCACATTTTCCTGAAAACATGAGAAACCTGTTTGTACCTCAAGGGGCATGATTATCTTCTAAAACAAGGCATAATCTCCCCCTGCCTTCAATATTTTAGCAGAAAGTCTGTTTTCTTTTCACTGAAAAATCAATCAACAAGAGTCCTTCTGGTCACTTCCATTTTTAGGTAGAACAAATGGATCTCTGGAGCTTACTCTCCCTCTATTGTAGGCATCCATAGCTTTACTTCTAGGACTGTCCTTTGTACATAGCTTCTCTGGATGAGCCCAGGTCTCCTAAAGGAACACATAACTGAAAGCCCTCTATGAACTCTAGATTAAGAACATACAGAATACTTCTCAGATTTTTGCTCAGATGAGTAAGTATATTTTTGGGTGGTGATAACCCCAGCAGTCTGCATGCTTACTTAATTTAGTTTTGCCTTCTTTAATATCCCTTAATCTCAGATCTCATATATGATTCTGTTAATTTAAGTGAGTAAATATGGCTAAGTTCCAGACAAACTTGCTAATTTAACACTCTTTATGTCAGCCATTTTTTGTCCTTTAAACATGACAATATCTGAATACAGTCCATTATGGAGGGAGACAACAGGTGCCATAACTCTGCTGATGCAGAGATAGGAATGTTGCCACAGCATGTGAAATTTCTGCTGCCACTTTGAGAACCTCCTGTAAGCAAATTCTTGATGAATTACACTCTGTGTGTCTTGTGATGGCAATTGCCTGCCTTTTAACCAAGCGAGGAAATGGATGAAACAATTGCAAGTTTGGAGCACTAGAGTTATTTAATATATTAAATATTTTAGCTTTTAAATGTTTCTTCAGTTAGGAACAGGTAGTTATTTCTTGCAAGAGAATACTCAGTTCAATTCTATCTAGGCAGTGTTCACATTCATCCCAATCCTCATTTTCTGTTTCATAAGGCAAAACTGCAAAACCAAAAAATCATTGTCAGGCCTTAAAATGAAAAAAGAGTCCATTCTCAAATACTCTGGAGAATGAAACACAAAAATCTAATAAAAGTTTGAGTGAAATTCTATCCCTAAAAGGTGGTTATGGCAGTGTTTATTATTGTATCTCTGTGGCTTCTGTTTCATATTGGTTGCATCATACCTGAAAATAAATATGCTTTCAAAAAAATGGGAATGGATGGGAAAGTCAGTTTTGCCCCACCACATTTCTTGATTCACTTATTCCAGCTGTACTCATATACCACATTTTTTTCCTTTTGATTTGCAATCTTACTTTAGAGGAATTGCTCAACCTGTTCATAATCCACAATTTCCAGCAACCTGGGTTAGCATACCAGTAAATGTTATATTAAAATAATTTCCTAAGGAGTTGGGAGGGTATATGCATACCTGAATTATTTGCAGTCCTCCAGAACTTGACTTTAGGGATCCTCGAATGTGATTCTGAAAGCAGTTCCTGCAATGTGCCTGATTGTTATGACATGTGCCTATTGATCTGAGTAGAGATGTAAAAAACTTTCAGTCCAGATTTTATAACAGTGCTTTGAATACCACTGGCATTCTCATCCTATCTTTTGTGGCAGATTGTGAGATTTTTCTTCTTCTTCATGGAAATCTATATACAATCTTCTCAGTCTATGTATTTTATATACTTTCCCCCATTCACTTAAACATGTTTGTGCATATTTTTCAACTGCATACATTTCTAGCTATTTGCATTTTTACAGCATATGCTTGTTTTGTATGTATTTTATTTCTCTGAAGCAGTGGCATAGGGATGGGGGGCAGTGGAAGTGGTGTGCCCCAAGCAGCAATTTTTGGGGGGTGCCATTGCTCCTTGCCTGCCCTCCCCCATGTGCCGTAGTCTCATCCCATGTGCCGTAACCCTGCCCCATGTGCTGCAGCCCTTCCCTATCTACCATAGCCCACCTCCACATGCCATAACCCCACCCCCATGTGCCACAGCCCTTCCCCGCTTGCCTTAGCCCCACCCCCACATGCCATAGCCTTGCTCACACATGCTGTAGCCCCACACCCAGCTGGCATAGCCCTGCCTCTGCCCCCTTGCCCACCTCTGCCCCCACCTCTTCACTGCATGCTCCAAGCTACACCACTGCTCTGAAGTACATCACAAGTCTCACAAATGTGAAAGTCTGTAAAGAAAGATATAATTCCTCTCATAGGGAAGAGGTGAAAATGAATACTTTCACCAAAAATCTTAGCTCTGGTGAAATTATTTTCTGTCCTTGCATGTAAGTTATCATTTATCATGAGATAAAATATTTCATTTTTTCACTCAATAGAGCATAGCTATGCCAAGTTTATGTCACAGAGAACATCTAGTAGATGTGTAAAATGATGAAACATTGTCCACATTTCATATGTCTCAAGAATACCTGAAAGAATCCATTAGACACATACAAACACCCAAAAGAGTAGAGCAAAGAGAAAGACAAAGGTGTGGCTCTCCTCGTCATATACCCTTACCAAATGAAGTTGCAGCTTTCCTCCTAACCAGCCCTCTGACATACTCATCCAACAAATAACAAGAAAAATTTGAAGCAACAGGTGCAGGGCTGTGTTAAGGTTTCTGTAGGGCCTCAGCACTCTTTTATTTGACTCCTCACCTTGTCTCGACATACCACTAGGTATGTTTTTGTAGGCCCTAAAATTTTCATTGGCACTGTGCCTAAAGTGCCCAACGGATAAAGTAGCTCTGAATAATTGTAAGATGTTTTAGAGGAGATCAGTATGCAATGGGGAGGCAGCAAGATGACAGTGATTCTCCCGCCAACATCATCTTTTGATGGATCTCAGCTCCATCTGTGAACAGAAGGAGCCCTTGCCTGATTATTCATTTGGATGATCCCTTGCCTGCCTGATTATTCACTTGGATGATCCGTTGGGAAAAGATATTAGGTAAGCAGGATTTCTGGAGCACTCCCTGACCTCTGTTTTGATCTGAAATCTACCTCAAAATGAGACAGAGGACACAGGTAGCAGTTCGAAGTTCCCCTTCCTCTTAGAAAGAGAGTGAGAGTATTTTGGCCCTTGAAAATGTAGGCTTGCTAATAGACACTGCTAGTGCCACAGCCACAGATATGAAAATCATCCTGGAATATACAGAGCACTATGTGACTGACTCAAAAGATGAATACTTCTGTTATTGAATGCTTGTGTATACATCAATGTCCTGTTATTCAGCTGGCAGTCATGTCAGATGTTATGATGTAGTCAGAACTCATCAGGGCAGCCACTACATGTGCAAAAAATAGTATAATAATGGATCAAGCTCTCTGTTCCAAATAAATTCTCCTGGAAGTCTAAAGAAAGGTAGGCTGATATAATTTACATTTCACATTGTCAGCAACTCCTTGGCATTAATAATAATTTCTTGGAAAATTGCTTTAGGAGGACAGCCTGCACAATATTTGCACTGAGCTGGATTTTCAAGCACACGATTTACAGTCATGAAATTAGTATGTAAAAAGGAAACACTGTAATTATGATGAAACTGGTGTGGATGAAGTTTTCCTGTGATCTGAGACATTGTGACACTTAAGGGAGAGTAGCAAATTCTCTCCATGCCCCACGCCCATTAAATCATGGCACATAAGACCTCGTGTTAACCCAGAATAATTTGGTATTTCGGGCAGATCATCCCAAAAGCACTTCTCTTCCTCCTTGCCTGTAAATAGGTAGGATTCAGAATTGAGACACAATTAAATCAAACCCATTGATATCAGTGGGTCTATTCCAAGTGCAATTACATCTGAATCCAATATAGTAATATTAAATTAAAAATAATATGAAACTTACATTTTTTCTTAGTAAGACTGGGGTACCTGGCTCATTGCCTATTGTTAGGGCCACAACCAACTGAGATGAACTGCAAATAGTAAATAGTTTGTTTCTTGAAGAAACAGCTGCTGTGGCAAAACAACTACATCAAAGATGAGAGCCTACTATATAGTCCATCCTGAACCAGCACTTTGTATATCTAGTAGATCCCTTCCTAGTTCAGGGCAAATTACTTGTTTATAACAAATATTTACAGTGGAGCCTGATGACCCTTGGAAATTGCAGATGATGAACAAAACTTTTGTAATGGAGTCTTGGGCCATCTTCATCATGACAAGAGGCATTGGTCGCCTTATTATGTGCTGCCTAAGCAGGCAGATCCTTATTGGTATATATCCTATGCCCCCACTGTGTTTCTTTTATGACAGAAACCTTACAGTAATTTTTACAACAATTAAGATTGTGTAAGAAACTAATATAGAAGCCTTCAGCATTACAGTAGAATTCAAGGAAACAGGAAATTCAGAGATATAATTCAAAGTATGATAAGATAAAGTAAGCAAAGTAGTATCCACTTATGTCACTGGCCATTTCCGCATGACACTCTTATAGCACGATGATTCCACTTTCAACCTCCTATGGAATCCTGGGGTTTACAGTTCCAGGAGGGGCCAGTTGGCCCCTCCTAGAACTGCAAACCCCAGGATTCCATAGGAGGTTGAAAGTGGAATCATTGCACTATAAGAGTGTTGTGCGGAAATGTTCACTGTTTTCCCATTTATAGAGATACAGAGCATGCAAAATGTCATCAAGACATTTTGTACCTCTGGGCAGCACCACTTAACATCCCACAAACAAACCCCAAGGGTAGCACCAAGTAATATTCCACATACATACTGCAGAGAGATTTGGCTAATATGGAAATGCGTTTTCTTTAATCTTGATGCTCAGTGCCACTAGAACATTTCTTACTGTTTCTTAGCCATGGATATGTTATGGATTTAGCCAAGGGATACAGAGAATCAAGACTGCCTAGTTCAAGGCAACGTACTTGTTTAGAGCAAATTTTGCAATGGAGCCTGACCACCTTTGGAAATAAGTCCAACTGAAGTGAGAGGTACAGTTGGGCCCTCCATCTCCGCGGATTCTGTAGCTGCAGATTCAATCAATCTCAGGTTGAAAATACCTCCCCCTCATCAAAAGCAAACTTTCTTGCCATTTTATATGAGGGATCCCATTGTACATAATGAGATTTGAGCATCCATGAATTTCGGTATCCACAGGGGGTTCTGGAACCAAACCCTAGTGGATACTGAGGGCCCACTGTACTTATTCCCAAGTAAGTATTCATGAAAAAACTGTCTTAACGAGAGTAGTGCTTACTTCTAACGCTGGCAAAATCTGTCTGGTATCTCCTAATTAAATCTAGTGAAACAGGCTTGCAGTTCAGATTCAAGGCACAGAAAATAATTATTCTTGTTTCAAGTTGCCATGCTTTACTGCCTGATTCAATGCATTATTATATCTACAATGCAATAACATATATCCAGGAAGTGATATGTAGTTATCTAATTATTTAAATTTTCATTTCTCCGTTGTATACAAGAGAAAGCTCAAGTGTACAGGTGAAATCAGCTACCAAAAGCCAGTTTGGGTCCATCTACCTGCCTTTGAAACAACTGCCTTCTATTAAAAGGGAGGGGCACAACAATCATGTGTTTACTTGATCGTGCTTGCTAGTGTGCACAGATCTCATAGCATACCATGACTGAAGTGGTAAAGTAAATAAAGGCAGTCAGTTTCCAATTTGCCCGGAGCAGATCCTTCTAGTTTCCTACATCTTCCAAGGGAAGAGCCATTACAAGGTCATATAATAAGTTTTGATTGGCACTTCAAGGCCCAAAGGCAGGGCTGCAGTCTAGCAACAGCAGGAGCATCTGGCTATGAGGCTGACTCCACTAATAGATGTGCTGGTAATTGTGATGTGGCCGGTGGGAGCGTTTCAGGGTCGTCTTGCTGCAGGATTGCCAAAGCTGTGTTGTCCTTCCTTGCTTACCCTTGAATTTTCAAATTAGAAATTTTGCCACGAAGAGAAGAAGATGAACATCTTTGTTTAAAATAAAGTGACAGTAGTATTCAATGGTCACGTTCAGTATAGGGTTAGCTCATATTTTCTGTGCTATACTGACTGTATGGGTTGCATAAAATAATCCTTGATAGCTCAAGGATTTCATTTCTGTCTGAAATCTTCTAGGAACTTATTCTGTGATCCCTAATGTGATTATAATTGGGAACCATTACCATATTTTGCAGCAAGATGCTAAAGTGCAGGAAATAGTCTCACCTGAGTGTAATATTAAAAAACCATTGTGCTTTAACTTAAGAGTATGAGTAAGCAAGCAAAGGTCTGTGGAATATATTTTCCCTGCTGCTATGGTGCAATTCTTGGTGGCTGGTTTCTTTGTCAGCGAGACAATGAATCCACTTTGGGTTTTATTCTGAGCTGTAAAGAAGCTACCCAAGGTGCTGAATAGTATCACAAAAATACATTTGAGCCCTTGAGCCCCCAGGGTGGATTCAGCATTCCCACTGAAATGAAAGCCACTAGCCAAGACTGGATACAATTCACCTGAAAGCCAGTCATTTGGGAAAAGAACAAATGAGAAGGATAAAGGAAGTCTTACAAAGGAGGGCTATTGCTGATAACGTACTGCAGGCAGCAAGGAACCCAGTTGTCTGAAGCATCTATCCATGTTGACAATTGATTCATTTATTTATTTATTTGGGGTCAGTAATCTTCACAGTACTACTTTGTAGTAATTCCCACTGAATTCAGTAGAGCTCATTTCTGAGTGGACGCGTATAGATTTGAAGTGTAGAATGATTTCTTTCTCATCATTGTACTTTAAAGACAGCTTAAAAACAAATTCCTTTATAGTACTGTTTTTAAAGCGAGCATTAAAAAAAACATACGGTACTAAAGTTGTGGAAATCGGTGTGGCAAACAGTGCAACAGTAAACACAGTAAAAGCTGCTTGCTGCACCTTTTGAAGGAAGCTTGAATTCCATTAAAAGGAGAAGAAAAGGGGATAGATTTTACCTGGTGTCTTAAAGATAACAAAGATAATGTCACAGCTAGGTGAATGTGTGTGGAAAAAGGTCCAGACAACAGCCACAGTCACAGAAGCTGCCTTTTGCTAGAATCTAAGCCAGCCCCTTAGATTCAGACAGGACTTTACTAGGGCTGTTATCTTTCAATAATATTCTCTTGATGGAAGCAATGAGTAATTTTAGCAATTTTCTTCTAGCTGGAAGAAGCCTTTGAAAACTCTTCATGTTCAATACTTCTTTTGCACAAAATTTGCATGTGGTTGTTTTGTGCAAAAACAGCACAAATTATTTTGTGGAGAAAGTAATTGTTCCCTGCTCAAAAAATGCTATCTTTTGCACAAAACATCCATGTGAAAATTTTGTGCCAAAGAAGTCTTGATCTGTGAAGACTCTTGTTCGTTCGAGATTCTGCCTATGAGCTTCTCGATGCATTTTCCAGCCATTTTCTGAATATTTTTGAGGTGTTTTTTTTTTCACATTCTTAGTTATTAGTCCTTTCCTTCTTGTTATTTTTAGTCTTTACAGATATCAGAGTCACTAGGCCAGTTCATTTTATCATATAAACACATCAGAAAAGAAGTCTGGGAAAGTAATCTTTTTTAAATGTGCATTTATATTCCATCTTTTCCCTCAAGAATCTCAAGATAATATACCTAGTTTCTACTGAATTTATCCACATAGCAAACCTGTCAAGTAGGCTGGGGCAAAGATTAGTGACTGTCCCAAAGTCATCCAGCAAGTTTCATCAGTAGGTAACTATTGGAATCTATCAAGTTCAGACTTGACTGTCTAACTAGTCATTCCCAAATTTGAGACCCCAAATATTGTGTGACTACACAGAAGCCCTAATAGCATGATGTTTGGCCAGAAAATGGGAGTGCTTGTCGATGAACATTTAATGAACATCATTTGGAAATTATTGATCTAATTCCTGTACCACATTTGCTGTTTCTCCTTACTAATGGATTGTCACTGACTTGCTACATACAACTTGTCCAAAGCTGTTTCCTGGGATTATGCATTATTAAGTGTTCAGTTTTTAAACCCTGCAATTTAAAACAGGCTGGGAAGAAGATAAGCATGACAAAATTGTTACCAAGTCCCGTATGAGACATGGAGGCATTTTGAGTAAAACTGTTGGGGGCTGGAGGCCTTTGAGTTTTCTAAAAAAAAACTCTTTGGATCCATGTGTGACCCACTGTCTGTCTTTTCCACACGTCTGTTCTCAATATTTCTAAAACTGGACCAAAATTGTAACAGCAATAACACAATGCTGAGAAAACAGCAATAGCAACGGCACAACACTGCAATTCCCACATAATTACTTAGGAGAATCTGGAGATTCTCTTGAGTATCCTTCAGCAGGTAAGATGATGTGGAAGTAAATAGTCTCTGTGGACTTATTTTGACTTAAGTCCAATTGCTAGTCCCAGGTAGGGCAGATCCAATGAATCAAGTGATGAGTGGGAAGATAAATCAATGGGTCTACTCTGTTTGGAACTAGCAATTGAGATTAGGCCATTGATTGCTCTGCTCCAAGCTATTCCAACTCGCTATGAGATTTTGCATTTGGGCTGATGAGTGAATAAATGCTCTTCTTTCTTTCAGTCCATAATGAGTTGTAGCTATAGTTGGCGGGTGGGAAAAATGAGGACCTTTTCCCTTCCAATAGGAATTCTGCTCCCTCAAATAAAAGTTTCCTTCAGTCATCAAATTTCTAGCATTGCAGAAGGTTAAAACTCCTGTTAAACATATTAGAAAAGGCGGCGGGGAGGACAGGCAAAGTTAACAAGGGAATGTGAACACAGCAAATATGACAGTTCTAGGTGTGAACAATTTTAAGTATCTCACCATCTGCAATGCTGGAAATTTTGACATTAAAGGAATATTTCATCGGGGCAGTCAGAATTCCTTGTGGCTGCAAAGTCTTCATTTTGCCCCCACAATAGGTACATTCTGACTCTTTATTTTGTGCGGGTCAGGGATGAGAAACATGTGGGTCTCTAAATGTTATCAGACTGCAACTCCAATCAGTCCTAGCCAGGAAAGTAAATGTTGGATAATGGGGATCGTAGTTTTACCTGAACCAGAGGGTTATTATACTTCTCATCCCTAGAGTAGACTCTTCTTACAAATTTGCAGTTGACAAAGGTTATTTTAAAAACCATCAGAGTTTTGTAGCTCTCAAGCATAGGCATTCATTTAAACAGACTGAAAGGTAAATTGATTTCTGAGTAATGGATTTGTCAAGGATTGGAATCCTGTCCTTTCTCCAAGGAACTCTGAGCAATATCAAGCTACACAAAAACTTTGGAGGTAGGTGAAGTTCAGATACAATTAGCATAGCCAATGTCAAATTTAAACTCATAGCTGAAACCAGCACTCCATTGGCTTATACTATGCAGGTTCAGGCAGCTCTAAATCACAGATCTGCACCTTTCTCCTTTAACCAATTGCAAACTCAGCCAGTGGACTTAGCTATTTAAAGATATGGTGCAAATGGAACATTGATCATTATTATACAGTCAAAACAATCAACGTTGTCCTTGCAGCTAATGTCACAGTTAGCAATGTCAGCCAGCCCAAATATCCCATCTGGAAAACAAGTACATTATAGACCCAGAGGCAATAATAAATTCCATTATTGGAGCACAGTAGCAGTTGGGGCAGCAGAGTTGACAGTTCAATTGCATTCTGACAGAAAATTTTGCAGCATTTTTAGCATTCTTCTTATCTCTTGTTATTATAGATTAGTTGAACTAGGATGATCAAATATAAGGTGGCTCACTATAAAAATATATGAACTGATACATTCCTTTCATAAAGGAAGTAATAGTAAATGAATTTCCCCACAACAACAACTGCACATGTATGCCACTCTCTTGAAAGTAGAGAAATATTCTCAGATTTTTCTGTTATATACACTGCGGAGCTTCCTACTAACAGAAGAGGGAGATGTAGCAATGAACAACTTGAAAATAATATTGTGACCAAAAGTCCATACAAGCTGCAGTTCAGAAGCAGCATTTGTATTCCTCTTTTCTTGTTTCTACTTTTCTCTTTCCTGATAGCAACTGTGGTGCTCATTGCCATATTATTACCTGAAAGACAGGTTATTAAGAATAAGAGCATGAGGACTGCATCTTACATTATTATCAGGGTTGCATGAAAGATGATTACAACTATGAAGTGTTGTATTTTCCAGACATCCTCATGCATGGCAATGAGTTTCATGGAGGCTGTGCTCCTGAGAGGAAATACTCTCCATCCTCTACCCTGCTACAGCCCATCCCTCATCCCCACAATGAACATATGCCTGTGCTGTCACCTCTCTGACAGAAGCACTTATATGATATGATAGGTTGCCTGAAATTGGTCCCCTCCAGATGATAGTTCACCAGATGATAGATGTATTTTTTTTCAAGCCCCAGAGCCTCACATGTCACTCTTTTGCATATTAAGGGCCAGAGCACCAGTGCTGGATAAATTTAAATAAAAGGAAAATGGAGAAAAACAAATGCACCCAATTCTGTGCTTGAACAAGGCTTGGGTCTTATGATTTCCCCAAGATCTGAATCCTGGCAGGACTCTAACAAGACACAGAGACTCTAACGAGACACAGGACACTGCAATGGATCAGACAAAACAAAAGCTTTATTACACATACACAGTACCCTCTGCTTAAAGTATATGCTGAGAGGAGAGCAATTGAATGAGGAAACATGTAGCAATTATATACCCTTCACTTTCAAAACCACCCAGTGATGTGATCACCATATTCAGTTTTTCCAACATTTATAGTAAGTTTCACATTACCTTCTTAGTGAGACACTCATGACACTTGTTTGTGCATATTCTGCAAAAATAATATAAAAATAGATATGTCAATCTCATACTTTTGTACTCTAAGCCTAACCTTCAGCCCCATCTGTTGGTCTTTCTTCTTGCATCAAAACCAAATAGCCAGATTCATTCTGTATGTTCTTAGAGTCACACTGTGTGTTCTCAGGCATATTTCTGGAAGTTTTATGTCTTTATTGAGGCAAAAAGGTACACGCTGTAAGTTTGTAGCCACTAGCAAAATTTCATGTCAGATTTTAACTCAAACCAACTAAAGTATTAGTAAACATGGGTTCTCCCAAGCTATACCAGTTCCCTTTGTGATTCCATATTCTCACATCTTCAACCATGGCTTGAAGGCACTGTAGTCCAAAACTTCAATTTTCCAAGCTCTACAAAGGATTGCATTCAGAAGTACAGTCTGTAGTTAGAAGACTATTCTTCATTTACCTATTACTGTTGATGGACACAAAGGCTATTTCAAACACCAGACAACTTTAGAATTCTTTGGATGAGATGCCTTCAGTGTGGCCTTCTGTTTGGGTAAGCACAATTCCTCCTTCTTCCTCCTCCTCTTTCCTTTTCCCCTTCTCCTTTTCAACCTCTTCCCTGTTGTTGCTGCTGGCCTTTCCTTCTTTCTATGGATCTATCCACACTATTACTTTTAGAGGAAAAGATCATGGTCAGTGAAGGCTGATCCTCCTTTTTCCTCTTTGCTCCTGTCACTGTTCACTCATAGGGTGGTCACAGCAAGGCCCAGACTCCCTGGCATATTCAGAAGTATTCAACATTTCTACCCCAAGCAGTAGTCCTGCACCTAGTTTTTCTGAGAGTCACAACAGCCAAATTCCATATTATGATGAAATAAGTAAGTGGATCTCTTTAAGCCTTTTGCAGGTGAAGAAGGATATGTTTAGGATGTATGATGGGAAGGGAGCAGTTTAATTTGTGATGAGTTCATACTTTAGTAGCGTGCCTGTGTAACCAGGAGTGGAAGTAAGTGCCAAGGGCACTTCATATCAAGCAAACTTTGCATTAACCCTAGTGTATATTCTGATCATCACACTAACATGCAGCTAACTATCTTTGGTAATTTAAATTGGCAAGTACACAAGGAAGATAGTAGCCACCAAGGGGTTTCAGCATGTAAGAGCTAAGAATCTGCTTTTATTAGTTCAACATTTGTCCCCACCCCAGATGTTTCATGGTATGGTTTATTTAGTGGGATGACTGTTATATAAGACTTTTTTAAAAAATGAAATAGAAACACTGGATTTTTGAATAAAATGAATCCTGTGTCTCTTTTTTAAAAAAATACAGTGCACCTGTCTCCCTGCTTATGATACCGTATAGTGTTGTTGATGTTGTTTGCAATTTGGTTGTAATTTTATGGTTGGTTTTAATTCTTCCTAGCTGCCCTATGTGGTGTGTCTAAGCAACTGAGTGCCAGGTTATATATTTCCATGTGAAGTAAATTAATTAATTAATTAATTAAAATAAAATAAACAGCAGGCTTGCACAGCTTCAGCCATATGTTAGCCTTACATTTCCAGGGCTCTTCTGACAATATCAATTTCTATACTAGCAACTCCATGGCTACGTTTTATTTCCAAACTACAGATAAGGATCATCCATTTTACAACTCAGAGATCCCACTGGCCAGTGGCTGCTGGTGGCTCCAGTGTCAGTGAGGCAGTGAATAAATGCAGGTTTTGGATAGATTTAAATGAGCTCTTCAAGGTGCTGAAACTATTTGAGGGGTAGAATTCAGCACCTTGGATAACTCCTTCAAAATCTAGACTAAAACCTGAATGGGACTACTGACCCCAGAACCGGGGGGCAGGGGCTCAATCTGGTAAAGACTAGGTGGAAGGCTGAGCTCTCCCTGAAATCATCTGGCAAAATTGTATCATCAAAATTCCTACGTAGTTGAGTCTCTTCAGGTTTTTATCATTCAGAAGTGTACTATATGATTGGTCACTAAGAAATATTAAGGCAGCTGTTGAACCCTCATAGGAATAAGGAAGGCTGTGTGCAATCTATCCTTGACACACTTATATGAGAGTAAGTTATGGTGAACACATCGTGCTTGTAAGAGTCTTCATAATTAAGGATGTTTCTGTAACAATGGGTGAGAAATATAATTTGTCATCCTCCTACAAGCACCTGCAAGTAGGTAAAATTAATAACAACTTGCCTGCCAATGTTGACACCCCATCTTAAAAAAAAATTCTGGAGTTTCTGTTCACAGGTCTTGATAATGAATCCAGATTTTCCTATCCTGTTGCCCTCTCAAAACTCCCACAGTCCCCAGCCACTAAACACAGAGCTCATACTGACCGAGTTGATGGGATCTGTATTCCGACAAAGCTGGAGGGCAACAAATTGGGGAAGCCCACTGTAGTTATTTCTTATTTTATTTTTGTCACTCTCGCTTTCCTTCAAATGTCTGTTTTATCTCCCACATCAAAGAGATGGGCCACAGCAAAGTGCCATATATTTAAAGGCAAGGGGAACAGGGTGGGCAGGGGACACACTCCTTCCCACCCCAGCCAATATTTTATTTACAATATTTTTTTAAAACAGTGGGAAGCTAAATATTTGAGAACATTCTTGATTGAAAAAATAAATCCTAGGAAGCCCTAAATGGGATGAAGCAACTGAGTCATAGGGTTTGGGAGGGTCAGAGAAAGGGCTATGGGCTTTGGTGGAAATGAGTTCTGCAGAGAAAAGAGTATAAGCAGCACCATCCATGAGATGGCCAACCTCAGTCAGAGAAGGGTGCTCACATGGATATTGTGCATGAAGGAAAACTGGCATACAAACAGTATTTTTATAACACACACACACACACACACACATTGCACCCATGAGTTCACATGGGTTTTCCATGTGCTCATTTTTCTTAGAAAGTAGAATCAATCTTACTAGAACATATAACCACTGTACTTCTAGGAGCCATTTGTTCAAATTAAATGGAATGACACACATTTAAATAAAATGGGCTTTTATGAAAGCCTGTCACTCTTAATGTGAGCAGGAAATGTATTATGAGACAGCCATGCTGGTAATGTCTTTGCAGACCTAGGGATATAATAATGACTGTAAAGGAATTCCTTCCAAAGATCCTTTTCTGTAGTTGGTGACAAAGGGATGTGGGTGCAGGAATCCAGGAATCCCTCTGTCTGAGGACAATAGCCAATTCACTGTTCTAACCTGACTGCTCTTTCTCTTTCTTCCCCTCTTTTTAAATATAAGACAAGCAGCTGCCCTTATCGCTGTGCTGTGGAAATCTGGGTTCAGATTACTACTCAGACCATGGCGCTCACTGGATGAACAAGGGCCAGCTACCTTAAATGGGCTATTGTAAAGCTATAATGAGAAAGAGACAAATACTGTAAGCCACTCTGAGCATTTTGGAGACAGGGTGGCATAAAAAAACAATACCTTCATAAAATCACAATGCAGCTACCCTCCCGCCCACCCACCCACCTACCCTGAAAAAAGAAAGAGAAAAAAAATAGCCATAAAAAAACCAGACTTCTGAGTAAAGCTGACATAGGTATCTGTGGATTAGGAGAGACTGTTACTTAGAGATATTTCATCCTCTCTCATCTGATGGAAGACCAGCAATTATTATAGCTATGTTCTGTTAAAAAGAGAAAGACCTGTAGTTTCACATTATGTTAAAAGCTTCTATGAGTTATAGGCACTCCTCCCTGCTCCCAATTCCCATATATGAATGACTGCTTTATTAGTCTCTCATCACCAGTTGATAAAGCTGTTTTTAAAAGCTTCATTTTGCGGGGGGAAAGAGAAGGGTATAAATTAAAAGGAGAAGCGTTTTGAAAGCAGGAATGGATGTCAAGAAAGCATGGAGGAAAAGGCAGGTAGAATATAGGCCAAAGCCTGGAAACATTACTTTTTGTAACATCCAGAATCCCTATTACCTATGCTGTCTGGAAGATTCTGGGAGTTGTAGTTCTAAAGGTAATTTTCCAAGCTTTGATCCCAACTTCCTATGAGTGGACTTCTGCTCACTGGAAGCCTCACTGCAGGAAGCAGGGACATTCTTATTGCCAGTTCTTCCTCCGAGATACCAGAGCAATCTTGCTCTGGAAGTTCTTAAAAGAGCTTCTGAGAAGACACAGGAAGCTTAACGAAAAAAGAAATACCGTAGCTGGAATAACATGCATCAAATGTAAGGTTGTCACTAAAATGCCGTCATATTTTATTCTGTCTCTATGTCTTGATGTCAAAGTTTATGCCATTTACTGCATGTATTGGCATATAAACAGTGACAACAGCATAGAAATAGAAAGTTGTGTCATGCTGGGACATCAAGTCAGAGGATGCAAGGGGACTGAACCCACAATTGTCCCTTTGGGACAGCAGCCAACTGGTCCAACCAATAATGGATAAACTGTGGCTCCCCTGTAAAGGCAGTGGTGAGTGGAAATGTACTCGGAAAGACAGAAATTCATCACGGCCTGTTTTGTTGTCAGTTTAAGCAACTCAAGCTGTATGATACATCTCTTCAATAATCTCTCCCATCTAAGCCATATCCTTGAAAGAAAGGAAGGTTGCCACTGGGCAGCAGTATAGCAGCTCAAAGGATTAAGACCATTAGAAAATCTTGCAAAGCCATATCTACTTTGTTTTAACTCAAAGGCAAGAATTGTGTGAACTTCCAGATTTTGTTGCTTTTGCAGCTCCCAGCATTCCTTACCAAGATGGTTACAGCTGCTGGGAATTGCAGTCCAGCACTTGGTGGGCTGCACAATTCCTATTCTTACTTTTGCTACACCATTCAAACCTTAGAGCAAATCAGGTTAGATTCATTGAAATTCCAGTTTCTGCACATTCATTTGTAATTCTCACTGCTCTTACTGATAGGAGGATTGGTTTGTTTCAAAGGAATGTGTTACAGTGGAAACCCTTTGCTTTTATTGGTGAAGTTGTAAAAACATATTCGCAAGAGTTCTGTGACTTGATTCCCCAGATCTGCAGCTGTTGTCTTATTTTCCATCTGTAATGAAACTTGGCTGGGATTCAAAATGTAAATTACTTCTGCTATCCATGATTTTCACCACAAGGCTTTTAAGTTTTACCACTAAAACTCTGAAAAGTTTTGCAAAACAAAGGAAATTCCTCTCTTAATACAGCCTCAGTTGAAACCACATGAATGACTGTAGCTTGTGAATGCTTCATATAATGACCTTGCATTTAACTGCCAGAAAATTGAGACAAAAGAGTGAGACAGGGGTGTCATTATTATACTTCAGGTTTCTTCACAAGGAGCTCAGAATCTTGAATGTGTGGTTTACTGTATTTTGAACATATTGAGCAATTTAGCATATGTTGTTCCTGGTATTTCTCAAAAATGCTATGAATCTTTTATACTATTTAAGATCCTTATGTTCTTAGGGTCAGTTCCCAGTTAAAACAAATAAAACAATAGTACAATTATCGAGCCAAAAGGAAACATTTTTGAAGTCCTGTTGACTACATGTGAGTATATAATACCAATGGGATATGTGAAAACAACAGTGTCCAATCCCATTTTGCAATTGGTGGCTTTATAGTATAGTCTCTTATAAAACATTTGATAAAAATGTCTGTGTTTGTTTTTTTTAAGGAAAAGAAAACACCTCCAGTTTTGGCTCTGAGCAGTGCAGAGAGCAGCACTCATTTTAACTCCCACTCAGAAAAACTCAGTGCTCTGTCAAGGATGTTGATGTATTACTCCTGTCTATCTAGGTGGGAGTGTACCAGAGCATCAGAAACAAACAAGGGGAGGTTAATAGTGTAATTAGCAAGAAGGAAAAAAAAAATTTAATCATAAATCGCAAAGGATGTTTCAGCCAATAGAGAATACATTTTACCCTTTGACTGTAATGATAAGAATTTGCCTGATGCAAAGTAAACATGAAATACAACCTGAGCATAATAATGTTTTCTTTTAATTAATTCCTATGTAAGTGTGTTTTGATTGAAGCCAAAATACTAAATAGTTACATTTTTAGGATAATGCCCTAAGGAATGTAGAAAGTAACTTTTTAAAAGGAACACTTATTTTTATGGCAAGGAATGGTTGTTGTTATGATAGCAATTGATTTGAAGTAATTCATTGTTATTACATATTACTCAAGATAGTTCTTGCTTCTTGTGTTTCTCACTGTTACCTATTTTTTTGGTGCGGGGAGGAGAATACCCAAAAGTAGTAAAACGGACTAATTTCCAGAGCCAGGTTGAGAGATCCCCTCCACATGCCTTCCCAAAGCATTCCTCCATAGTAACTAAAAAAAGTGACAAGTAAACATGATGTTACACAGGAAAGTTAACACTGCCCTTCCATCTTTGTTTTGAACATTAAGTCATGTTTTAAAGCATGTTTGCAATGTGCTCACATTCTACAGGCAGTTTCTGATTGGCAATAGTTCCCTGTGGTACCTTCCCAAATAGGATGGTGCCTATTGTATTTTTCTCCACTTAAGTGTGTGAAATTGCCCTAAGCTTTCAGTCTGAACTTGATTTAGGCACTAGCTGGATTTATAGCAAATGAGAATATAGCCCAAAGATTTGTTATAAAAGCAGTTTAGTGTTATGCTTTTCAGCAGAAAACAAGTAGAGATAATAACACAGCAGACTCAGCATCGTGATTATATTTTCTGGTTCAGAGATACAGGTCATTAATAGCATGCAGATAGCAATGGAATTGGCTCTGAGAAAGATTGGATTGTCCAGCAGCATGCATGGGTAGATTTCTCAGCTCTGCACCCCACCCTCAGGAAGATGTTTTATCAGTGCATAATATCTGAGAAGGTCCTTCATTAAATGCTGAGTTGGTAAGGAGAAGTGGTAACTATGAAGCAGATGGGAGAAAAGATAAAGCCAAATATGGACCCAGCATCCATTTCAAAGAAAATATTCAAAACAACTCTATAATCATTGGTGACAGAACATAAGAACTTTGACACATCATGGAATTAAGAAACAAATCACACCTTTCTTCAACAATGAAGTAGGTCCTTGTTTGTGTTTATGTGCCTGGAAGTCACCTGCCAGCTTATGGTGATCCTGTGAATTTCATAGGGTTTTCTTAGGTGAAGAATACCCAGAAGTGATTTTGTCAGTTCCTTCCTCTAAAATATAGGCTACAGCACCTGGTGTTCACTGAAGAACTGCCATCCAAGTACAAAGTAGGCCTGATGCTGCTTAGCTTCCAAGATCAGACAGGATCTGGTACCTTTAGGGTATTTAGGTTGAAGTCAGTATGTTGTTAATAGGGGGCACCTTGTCATTGGTGGGTATAAGTTCACATAGTACACTTCCCTTGTCTTCCAGCAACACCGCAGAAGTGTTACATGAAGCCAGGAAAGCTCCATGCATTAACACCTTATTTCTGTTAAGATGTCATTCTGGGATGGTAAATGGAATGGGAATGCTATTGTTCCTTACCATCTGGCATCTTATCTGTGCTCAGTGACTATCTCCATGATGGGTCTGGGATAATTGCCCAGTGAGAGCTTTTAAACTAAACTGACTACCTGCTTTTCATATGATCTTTGTTTAAGTCAGCTGCCTTCTATGCATTGTTGATGTATATTGAAGGGGAAGTCACAACTTTAATAGGAATATATATCATTGTTGAAGACTGGCTCAAATTTGTCTTGATGTCTGACTTGTTATTGGTCTTATATGCTCCATCTTATGGCAACCTTATTATAGGGATTTCTTGGTAAGATTTATTCAGAGAGGATTTGCCATTGCCTTCATCTGAAGCTGAGAGAAATTAACTTGTTCAGGGTCACACAGGGGTTTTACATGACTGAGTGAGGATTCAAACCTTGGTCTCTCAGGCTCCTAATCCAACATTCAGGCCACTATACCACACTTACTCCTATGACAGTCAATGACTTAGGCCATTTCCACACTACACTGTTATAGTGCTATTATTCCACTTTCAACATCTTGTAGAATTCTGGGGTTTGTAGTTTAGTGAAGCAAAAGATGTCCCTCCCTAAACTGTAAACCCCAGGATTCCATAGGATGTTGAAAGTGGAATAATAGCACTATAACTGTAGTGCAGAAAGCTGTTTCATAACACTTTCCTGGTAGTGAGATCCATTGACATCATTTGGGCTAAATTCTGAGTAGACGTCAATAAGACTGTGCTACTAGTGTTCTCTTACTACCAGCATAGGAGCTGGTGGGGTTGTAATAGCTGTCTTACAAGCAAAGGGAAAGGACTATCTGCCCAGGAAGAACTGCCATAATGTTAGATAATGATTGCAAGAAATTGGTCAATGTAGATGAAATGCCAGCAGATCCATGCCTTGCAGTTCCTGGCATATCATTGAAGGCCCTGATCCTGGATCTCATCTCATTCAATGCCTCACACTCAGGACTAGAGCTTATCTCTTGTCCCAGATTTTTTTTTTAACATCTAGGGCTGTTGGCATCTTTTCTTTTAGTGCCCAGGCACAGAAAGAGATCATGCTCGAGAGAAACCAAGATGTGAGACAGACTTTTATTTCTGCATCCCTGAATTTGCCAGGCGAACAAATAGAATAGGTGAAGGGAGCTTTCATCTCTTGGTCCCAGAATGCCATGGAGGCTGTTGGAATCTTTGTCCCCTCTGCTCATCAGATCCTGACTCTAGAAGTTGACACATCTTGCCCTTCCATGGCAAGGAGACTCAGAATTCTATATCAAGCCATGTGTGATATTCCCATCTACTTCAGGCAATTGTTTCATTAACTCTATACTGATTTTTAGCTGAGACCATCAAAATACTTTCTAAGTGTTTGTTCTTAATGTTCTGTTATATAACCTGAGGCTATAGTAGGTTATAATTTAATATGTGTGAAGTTGCTTTAAACCATGAGCCTACACATCCTGAATGAAGCCTGCCAGTCACAACTCTTGGAATGCAGGGAACTGGAAGGAAAGAACATAAAAGGAGAAATTAGAGATAGTGGGCCAGTTAGGAATAGAGAAAATGCCGTGGACAGCATGAATAAGATCAAGATAGTGTCAGATGAGAACAGAGATTTAGTTATGAGATATATTGAGTAAAGAGTTCTGTGAAGATTTGTTCCTTTGATTCTGAGTTGTTCCACTGAAATGTGTATGGAACCAGCTACATGCTAGATGTTTAAACTGCTTGTTAGTCCATAACATTTTGTCATTTTTTTATTCTGCATCTGTGTGCTGAAAGTCTTTTATTGAGATGGTTAAAGGAGAAATTGGTCATAGCATTACCAATAGCATGGAACCTAATATAAATTATACCCTCCTGGTCCAGTGTTAAAGACCCTAAGGCCTCAGTTACTAAACCTAAGGAGGGGGTTTGAAAAGTTCTGGGGTAAGTTTAGTGACAGGAGCCAAAAGGGTGGTGTTTGAGTGAGCAAGCTAGGAGGGGATCTATCACAAACTAATATTGTATAACCAACAGCAATGACATAGAGCCACCACTGGGAGCAGCCATCTCAGAGAATTTCTGACACTCTCTCTGAGTTCTTCCTAAATAAATCCCTTTTTGTTCCTCCACATGTATCAAATAATGTCTCTAATCTGGATTTTTCAGTATTAGGATGTGTTTTAAATTTTGATTGCTTCGAATTTTACTCTTTTTTTAAAAGAAAAATCATATGGGATTTGTTTTATTTTCCTTAGCTTTTTCCCTCCTTTTTACTTTATGGTTTTATATGTTATTTTATGTTTCATTTGTTATACATTTAGCTGTTGTAAGCTCACCCAAGACCACTATGTTATGAGATAGCCTACAGTTTCATAAAAGAACAATTAGATTTGGAGACATATAAGCTACAGTCTGTTGAGAAAATAGAGTTCTTTAAGATGCGTTTTCTCTTGTTCCAATGTTTAATTGAAGATGACTTTTTAAAAATATCAAGAGAAAGAAAAACACTACTAGGATGAGTTCTGGTTCAGTATGTAGTGGAGGCAAATAAAGAATAACTCAAAATAACACAGATATTCATTTTATAAATATGTTTAAATTAAAAATTGGACATCATACTGTTCAAAATACATTGTTGGCAAGCTCCAAGGATCAGAATCATAACACAGTTATGCCTAAAAAAAGAAAAGCTTCTAATATGTATTTCCAGGAAGTTAAAGTGCATGGAATACAGATGTATATGGTTATGTCTAGATGAAATACTTCCTAGGCTCTTGAAATTTCCCTGGCTACAGCCACTGTTAATTAGTTTTGAAAAGCCTTGGTTCACTGGAGAAAATCAGCATGTTCTATTTTTTTTTTTTTAAAGAATGTTAGATTTGATGATTACATTCACAACCTGTGTGCCGCCTGATCTTGTGTGTGTTAACTTTGAAGTAAGTTCTACTGAGCACAGTGGTGCTTGCCTCTTAAGTGGGTACTTAAGATTGCAGTCTTACATTCTCTATGTGTACTCAAAAGTATCACAGGCAAAAAGCTTTATAAGGAATACATCTCATCATGCAGATTTTGCTACTTTTTGGGAACAAGTGCAGATTTAATAGATGTGTGTGGAATAATGCATACATAATATATTTAGGTTTTCTTGAAGCAATTGGTTCACTGTCTTTTCAGGTCTTCAAACTGCAAATTATAATTGGTGTTGTTTGTGATAATATTCATGAAAAAAATGATTTCAAAAACTCTCCAGAAATAAATAAGGACACTTCAAAGGCAATGCTTCAGAGATGAATGACAGGGCTAGAAATTATTTAATATCTTGATTAATGGCCTGCAATGAAATATAAGCAGCTCATTAATGGTTTTTTAAAAATCCTAGGCAATATTTGTTTGAGGTTGTGAAATATGATCAATAACAGAAACTGGCTTGAATGGATTGGAAATATGGACAGATATAATAAATGACGCTGTTTACAATATCTAGGGCTAAAACACCTGAAATATTTGTTTAGTTGCCTGTGGAGATGTGGGAGAAATGTGAATCATAAGATCAGTGGCATGGAGAGCTAGTCCAGATCACAAATGATTCCTGTACTTGCTACATGTTCCATAGCAAGCTTGTACACTGTTCAGCCTCAGCCTAAAGGATTAGAACCAGGCTTCACTGATATTTTTGCAAGTGACATTTACTGTCAAGGGTGGAAGCTGCTCATTGTATAACGAGATCTGACAGTGGTCCATTGGTGGTCTGACTGAAAACTCCTTGTGAGCTTTTTGTTTCAGACAGAGTTACTGTGCAACACCTCCTTATACTAGAGTTGGGTGATGTGTAGCCCTCACCCAAGTTTGCTGAACTGAACATTCCATCACCATTGGGTGTGCTGGCTGGGAAAAATGGGAGTTGCAATCCAACAACATTCCTGATTCCTGTTGCACTCCTGTCTATTTTAGTACATCTACAGCGTCCTCCTTCCTAGGCCTCTTCATGTTTGTGATTAGTGATCTGAATAACAATAATCTTGTACCACCTACATAGCTAGCTAAATCTTTATGTCCTCTGGGACTAAAGCTAATGGTGGATATATCCAAAAGCAAACCAAGTGTGCCTAGTCAACCTAGCCATTGATAAGGACAATCAAACTGAAATCTGCCAATAAAATATACGGAAGTATTTTGTGGTTTTCAGCAAGAGGATACCAAAATAACATCAGCTGCCAAAATAGGGCAATATTCTAATTGATTGATACAATTTTGCAAAAATTCATTTATTTTTCTGTGTAATTATCACTTCATTGGATAATTTGGCCCTGAGAAATAAAGAATAAGAAAGGGAAGTCTTATACAGCCGTTCTGGGCCTCCAGAAGTAACACATGGAAATTGGGGAAAGGGGAGCAGGACCATGCTGCTTGCCCTGTGCCATGCATAATATATAACCTTCCCCCTTGATGCTCCCACATTAGTATAGTTGTTACTGCTGGAAAAGTCATATTACTGCACAGATTTCAGGCTAAGTCCCATGCCTGACATACAGGTTGGGACCAATGGTGTGGTCCTATTGCCTCCTTCTCCCCGTGTTGCTTCTGCACAGAGACAATGACCAAATGGAACTAGAGAAGGAATAACAGATCACCTTGGTGACATTGGAGAGGATGGTGAGCAATGGCTGCAGTAAAGACCATTATGCAAGTTGAAGTAATATCCCTGAAAGTTGCATGATAGGATTGTTTTGTCCACTGTTTGTTCATTTATGGATTTATGTTGCACCTTTTTACAAAGCTTCATGAGGGCTAACCATCAGGAACAATTAAACATAATAATAAAGCAACATAATAAAACAGCAGTGAAGAGTAGAATCAATACAACAAACTACATGCCACTAGTAAACACACTTGTGGAGTATTCTTCCCCTTTTCCTATGGACATTACTATAGGCAAAGTAGTAAAATGGTTTAATAAGCAATTGCTAAAGGTAGTGCATTTCCTGACTAAGCAGAAGCACTAATTTGTATGTTATGACTGTAAGTGAAGCAAGGATGAGTGCCATAGTCCAGGTACCAGGGTTGTTTATCTTTCCCAGGAAGACCATATGCAATTTCCTCTGGTTTTGGTATGGAGCAGGAGCACCAGCCAATCAGAGAAAGCCTTGTTGGTTGTCAGGGGCCAGGGACTGCAGGCAAGTGAAGGCTTCAGTCAGATCAAGTTCCAGGGGATATCAGCTGCTTCCCCACCACATCAACAGTCAGCTTTGACTATTTTCTCTACCACCTTCCCTCAGTGTTTGGGTTTTTGTGTAGATAACTGTTTTGTTAGTAGTATCACACTGCTAATATTGATTGTTGCAACTCTGTGTTATTTTGTCATAGGCAGGCTGGATTAAGTTTGGGAGTAGGCAGCGCCCATGTGTCCATCATACTTGTTACAAGAAGAATCCTCTTAAAGGACCTTGGGGGTGGAGGTAACCAAGTCACACCCAGCTTAGATTCAGATGGCTCTGCCTCATCCCCCAATGTATGGAACACCATACTTAGGCTTTTGCCTAAGTGTATTCCCATGTCTGTCATTCCAGCACTATCCAGCAGGCAGGCTGGATGACTCGATTGTCATCAGCTGGCAGATTCATCAGCTTATGGCTGGATCTGGACCCATGCTGTGGTCCAGGTCTGTTCAGCTGCAGCTAATACAGTTCTTGCCTTTTCCACTCCAAACAGAGGGTAGTCTGGGTCATTATTGCTAATGGGAAGCCATTGGGTTTGCAAGTAATTTACAACTTCCCATGTTTTAGATCATATTTGACACTGCATCAGGACTGTGCAACATATCTGGCTGGCTGACTTACCCATTCTTCATCTCTCTATGTGCACTAGAAATGGTCTCAAAGAAACAAATCCTTTTCCTTATTATTTGGCAAGCACAAAGGCTGTTAACATTTCTCTGCTTTCTTATGAGAGATTATAAACATGTCCAGAATAAGTGTGCCCATAAATGTGTTTGCAACTAAATATCAAGTATCTCTAAAAGCTAGAGCTTTAATGTTTGCTGGGAATATTGTTTTTCACCAATACATGAACTAGCACCTTTTCTGCTATAGATTAAGATCTCTTATACTTTAGAGCAGAATAAACTGTTCATCTAAATCTGAGAAAGAGGTAGAATTTACACCATTTGAGAAGTAGGAAAGGCATGTACTTGGAAGGGCCTGCCTTGCCTACAGAGACTATGCTTTGGCCAGCGTTCCTAAAAATCCTACCTGAAGGATGCAGGTTAGAATGAGAGATGCAAACTCAATATGAGCCCACAAAGGACTTTGTTTGCATGGAAGGACACAGGTGGATACATGTGTTTGTCCTAAAGATAAATGTTCTTTCCAGACAAATTTTTAAAAAATGGTGCATGTGTAAAAAGAAAAGACATTAAGTTCTCTAGAAGACAGTACTTCCCAGAGTCACTGTTTGAAGGACTGTTATTACAGTGGCATAGGAAGTTATCTGTATAGTTATTTTAGGAAGGTAGGTTTTACCTGAGGAAAGGGAACTTTTTTTTAATTAACTGATATGTCAGTTATGGTTATTATTGGAGAGAAAGTGGAAAAAGTGGACTTAGCCCTTGAAACCTAACTGAACAAGCCAAGTATTACATTTCAGTGCAAGTGCATGTTTTGAAAAGCCAAAGTCAATGACATATCTGCTGAAAGTTTTAGATCCAAAAATGAGCCAAGGTTTACAAAAATCCAAGTTATGTAGGAAAAGTGATAGCCTATGACAAAAAGGGGAGGAAATGATTTGCTTAAAAAAAAATTTCATAGGGAGCAATCACCAAATCTACCACACAGTGGCCAAGATCCTGCATATGTGCATAGTTCCACATGCACAATTCTGTGTCCCCTCACCTGTATGGAGGAGAGACAGGGAAGTGATACTATTCTTAGGTCAGCATTTTCCTTCCCTCAGGATCTGAGATCAGATGAATTTTCATGGTCTGAATTTTCTCCCCTTTCCTTTCCTGCCAATCACTAAAGTAACTTCAGCAGAGGCCCCTCCTGGGGCTTGACAGCTACTGGGCAATAGAAGGTTTTTGGAGAGGGTGCAAAGGCAAAAGAATAGCCTTCTGCATCCCAACCAAATAGAGACTTAAGTGTGTATAAGCTGCACTTGCACTTAGGTCACCAACAGGATTTTGGCCAATATCTCCTATATGTTGGTACCACATAGAGAATTCCTTTCTACAGCTTCCTACCACTGGTGAAGTATGGTGATAAACTACTATTAAATTCTTGGCATTATCACACTATACCATTGTAGTGCTATTATTCTACTTTAACTACCGTGGCAATATCACATGGAATCATGAGATTTGCCGTTTAGGAAGAGGCATTTAGAATTCTCAGCCAGAGAGCTCCACTGCCTCACCAAACAACAAATGCCAGAATTCCACAGGATGCAGCCAAGGTAGTTAAAGTGGAATAATAGTGCTATAACAGTGTAGTGTGATAGGGACCTCTGTAAGGCTGGATTCAGACTTCACTGTCTACAAACAAAAATAATTATTTTGTCCACCAATGTATTTTGATCCAGTAGCAAAATTCCTGTGGTGAGAGGTTTGGATGGTGACTGCTTTACCAATTCAGTCCTCCCCACCTTGCAGCCCTAGTGCTACCTCCCACACCATTTAAGGTGGTCCATAAACCCTCAGGGCAAGAGTTTAGAAGGGCGTAAGATGCACTGCATGGGAATGGTGGAAGTGCCAAAAGTAATCTTCCTTCTTTCTACCAGAAAGATGTCTCCTAAACAGGAGTTCTTGCTGATCAAAGCAACATTGAGGTTAAACCATGGACTGGTCATAGATACCCAGTCTTCAAAAATTCAGAGCTATATCAGCCTTCCTGCTCATCCAAACCTCTCTCACCACAGAAATTTTGCTACTGGATCAAAATACATTGGTGGACAAAATAATCTTTTTTGTTTGTAGACAGTGAAGTCTGAAGTCTTGTTTTAATATTGTTTTTAATTTGTTTTTAACAGTTAATGTGTTTTAGGGAGTTAGAAGGGTTGGTGGGTGGGGAGGATGGGGTACATTTTAATGTTTTAATGTATTTCTATACTGTTGTAATGCCACCTCAATCCATTGGGAGAGGCGGGATAAAAATAATTATCATTATCATTATTATTATTATTATTATTATTATTATTATTATTATTACTACTACTACTACTACAACAGGTCATTACTGGACCCAACTCATATGTTTTTAAAGAAATATTCTTTACACTATTATAAAAATCTGAAGCTATACCAGTTGTCTAAGAAAGATGGCTAGCCTCCAAGACCAAGCATATCAATCCTCTGATTGTATTCTTGGGAATATCTTTACCAGTCTTCATCAGGCCATACAAAAAAGAAATTACCATTGCTAAAAGCATGAACAGTTTAGATTAAATAGGACTGATTTCACTTAAATGATACTTCTTAGTTCTTTGGATTTGCACTTGTTTTATTTTAATACTCACTAGTTTTTACAAGTTGCACATCCAAATCTTTTCAGTGCCAGGTTCTTTTAAGTCCATCAAAGCACCCTGGTTCTAAATTTGGGTCCATATACACTGCTAAAAACTGGTTCTATGGAGAGGGGAAGGAGGAGTGCTTGTTTCTCTTTCTGGCCATTTCTGCACTAGACTGTTATAGCGCTATGATTCCACTTGCAACATCCTATGGAATCCTGGGGTTTGCAGTTTTGGGAGGGGCCAGCTGGCCCCTCCCGAAACTGCAAACCCCAGGATTCCATAGGATGTTGCAAGTGGAATCATAGCGCTATAATAACAGTCTAGTGCAGAAATGGCCTCTTTTTCTGTCTTCCCCTTCTCTTTCCTCTAGCTAGCCCCTCGCTATCTTCCATCCATGCAAGCAAAACTTGTTCTTTCTTCAACTCCAGATGACCTTCTCCCCTATGTACACACATCACATAGTGATAGGATTACTCTAATAATATTTTTTTAAAAAAAAAAATCCATGGTTTGGTCTTAATATGATAACATATTTAATTCTATTCATGTTGTGATTCAGTTTTATAAGTGCTTGGGCTTAAGTCATGGCCTGTTTTAATTAGGGTTGCCAGTTCCAGACCATCCCAGGGTCTGAAGTTTCTGGGCCAAACTGAGGCCTAGGGATGGCCCCCTGTTGATGTCAATAAGCTTTGTGCATTAAGTACCAAGTACAGTTGCTCACAGCTTATCATTCAAACACACATATTTTGCTTGGAAGCTTAGTTAAAGCGGCTGTTTCCAGATCAAGGTGAAATGAGGGAATTAATCCTTCTCACTTACTAAGGAGATGGGATATGGAATATTTAATCTAGCATACTTGCTTCTAGCCAGAAGATGGATGCAGAGAACAGCAGAGAGTGAGCCCAGGCACTACAGCAACTGTGAGGGAAGGAGGAAGCTGGCTAAGTAAACAGATAGACCCTCTGGAGAGTCTTTGCAAGTTGCAGCAACAGATCCATTAAGCCTTGCAAAGTATCCTAAACTGCTCCTCTTGCCTGGAGGTGAGCCGGTCAAAACTGAAGAATTTGTACCTTGTATCCTACCTGGAGTCTCTAGGCCAGGCCCAATTCATGTTGATAAATAAATACATGCATAGGCCTAAATCATATTGTTAGTCCCAGCTAGATCAGAACAACTGAATCCATGGGATTTGTCAATGAGTTGAGTCATCATTTCAACAATTGATTCAATGGTTTACTAGAGTTGGGACCAAACAATACAATTTGGGCTGTAGTAGAATGTGCTTACTTCCTTGTTGGCCATAGCAACAGGAAATTTATGTCTCCACTTCCACTTCTGCATCTTATTAAAACATCTTTGCTTTGCAGATTTAACTTACTAAAAATGTCCCTCATCTTACTTCCTGCCACCCTAAAATTATAAGACTTTATCATGAAGGACCCAAAAAACCATGCTAGTTTTATTTTAGTTCCTTCATCTGTGCTTCTGTTGAAAGTTATTCCATTTACAAGAACATGATTATGCCCTCTATAATAAATGAAGTTTTCATTTCACATACACAATGCTGCAACCAATATAACCAATTGAAATCAAAGGCCAGGAAAAAACACAAATAATGTATATGAACCTTGATTAACTGTTTCTACCTGCTGTACTCCATCAGGGTCCTGTGACAGTAGGAACAGATGACTAGCAAAAAGTCTGATCCTAGTCCTGTCACTTAAAAAAAGTCCTTTCAGTGAAAAAACCAACCTGTTATCTTCTGTTTTTCTAAAGATAGGCTTTCAGATCTATGACACTAATGTGCAGGCATGAAAATTATATTATTCCTGTGTCATAAACTACTGCCCAGAATGTGCTGGAGGATGGAGTGACATAAATATAATTCCTTTTCACCACAAATTGCTTTAAGATGTTACTATATTCCTTTTGCTTTTGAACTGCTGTTTTGAAAAATAACTTGAAAGACATGCCTGGCCAACTTCACTGTGATCAAGGTTTTGTCTTGAGCTCTGGAGAAGCAAAATGGTTAATCTGAAATATGCTCTGTCCAGGATAAATTATTTAAGATACCTAGCCTGAAAAGTGGAACTCACTCATGAAAATTCAGGGTTTAGAGTTGAAGATAACAGCCATAGTTTCAAAACATTTCATGGAAGCTTAAGGACACCCTTTGTTCTCTAGAATTTATGTTGAGACTTTTCTTCCTGTTTCATTTTCTTCATTTGACATAGCATTATGTTTTTAAAAATATATGAATTAGGGCTAGTGGTTGTGTGGTACACATATATTTTTATATGCATACTTGGATCACATACGTGGGAAATTTACCAAACCAATGAAAGTATGTTTATTGAGAAATAAATTCTACTTATGCCAGTGGAGCTAGGCAATCTATTTGTGTATACTCCATATTCCCATTGATTTGATCCAGTTTTTTTCTGGTGGTAAAAAACAGGATATTAGAACTTAAACCAAACTTGAAATAAACATATAGTGAATGTCTCACATACGTGAAGCTTCTTAGGATGAATCTGAACATTTTACAGTATAAAACATTTGAGAAAAAGATTGTAATCCCCAGAGTTCTTGAGAAATCTTAAATGATGACAACAAGTATCTGATGAAGCTGGCTGTAGTCCATGAAAACTTCTGAAGAATACAACCTGATAGTCCTTAAGGTATCAGTAGGGTTGCCAGATTTTCAAAATAATGATACAGGATAATACAAATTAATTATCTGTAGTGGCACAACAGCATAGCATGGTGGCACAGTGGCCCAACATTAGTCACATTACTGACAATAGTGAAGCACCATACATTGACTATCAATTTGCCTAAATCTAGACCTCCCTAATAAAATCAGTTAGTCTCTATGGTGCCTGATTAGTAACACACACACACACACTGTATTATTTTCTCATCTTCATAGAACCTTGTCCATGCATACAATCCATGATCCACCATTGTGTAAATATAACCTGTCTGAACACTGATCTGACTAAATAAATGGAGTGCTCTTAAAGTTGTGCTGCTGCAAGATTGTTCTCTTCCATGTGCTACCATTTAGAATGAAAGTGCTTGCTTTTTCTATTGCGAGCATCAAACCCAGGAAATTGTATATTTCAGAAGAGCCAGAATAGTAATCAATGATTTAAAGTTGATCCCAGTAGAGTTTGTTTCTGGGGCAGATTCTGATCCCTTAGTATCAAGTTACCTGTCTGTGCTTTGTGAACTGCAGTTCATTATCCATTCCCCGTGTAAATATAAATCTAAACCTGGAAAACAAAGATCTGTCTTGCAAAATTGAGGGTCTTTAGGGTGCTAGAGGGAGAGTTCTATGGCTACCATGGGCTACCCAAAAGGCAAAGTCCAAGAGCAAATCAAGCCTGAACTCTCCCTAGAAGTCCAGATGACTAAATTGAGATTGTCATACTTTAGAGAGAAGTATGAGAAGACCTGACACATTAGGAAAGACAATAATTCTTGATAAGGTAGAAGCAGTAGGAAGACCACATTACAGGTAGATAAACTTGATTAAGGAAATCACATCCCTGAGTTTTGAAGATCTGAGCAGGGCTATTGATAGCAAAGTGTCTTTCATAGATGCACCATAAGTCAAAGTTGACTTGATGGAGATTAACAACAACAACAATCTTTTGGGTGCACTGCCATAACTTTCCTGATGTACTCAATCATATCATACTATATCATATCTGTCTAAACCTGCTGATAAAATTGATTGTTCTTTTACATATTTCTCACTCATGCTTTCATCATGTATGGGCATCTTTTTCAAAATGTGTTTTTGCAAAGTTTTGATTGGAATTTGGTAAAAGGTGCAGATAAACTGTTTGCACAGACAGAGAAAAGAAGAGACTCTGGAATGTTTCTCTGGGATTCCTCAGATACAATTCTCAAATGTTTTTGAGAAGGGCTTCCCAAAACGTCAGAGAGAGAAAATTAAGATCTCATTTGCCACCATCTCCGTAGATACTACAGAGGGGCTGTAGTTTATTTCTGTAGAGAAATAAACATAATATTCCTGAATATGTATTTTATGGTAGAACCAAATTTGGCCTGCCTATAGACACTGGAGGCCAGGGTTCAGTTCCCCTCTGGGTGACCTTAGTCATCACACATTCTAAGCACCAGAGAACCCTGCAGTAGGGTTGCTTAGGATCACCATAAGTTGAAAATGACTTGAAGATGCATAACAACAACAACAACATAGTCACTTATAGTCTAAAAACCAATCCTTCCACAAGCCACCAACACAAGACTGTCTGATAACTCTCATGAGAGGAGGAAAACCCAGGAAAATCTTGCAACAGTAGCAACCATTGTGAGATCAGAAATTTACTTCTAAGAGTGTACCGTGGACATGAAACTTGGCCCTACTCAGCCAGAGAAAGAGGATGAAAAATAGGTTCCAGCCACAGATCTCCCACTACAAGCATTTAGTATGTAATTTTGTTGCACACCAAATACTTAGGGGTCAGTCTGTGTGTGTGTGTCTTGTGCCTACTTTTCCCTCTCTCTCTCTCTCTCTCTCTCTCTCTCTCTCTCTCTCTTTTTAGGCTAAGTAGGACCAAGCAGTTTGGTTGAAAAATACAAGATTTGGAGCAACCCATATTATCCCAATAAAGACTTCACTTTAAGCCCAACCGTACAGTCCATCCTTTGTAATATAAAATGCCGAGGAACCATAGGTATCACAAGACTAATTGCTTTTACTGAAACAGACTAACCTGACTTCTGCTGTCAAAGTTATATTATGGGTTACAAGGATTGGATCTTAGTCAGAACTTGGAGAAAGTTCTTTTAAAGACTACAGCACTCATAGTCCCCCAGTTTCTGCGGCAACTGGCGATTCTGGTTGGAAGATTCTGAAACCTGTCATCCAAAAAAAAAAGTAATTATTTCAGGCTGTGGTCTCAATCAGACAAGGCTATTCTGGCTACATGGTTTTTTAGGCATATTCATGCGAGACTGTTGCTGTCATCTTTCAATAAATTTACTAACACTGCTTGAGTCTTTTATTTTGGGAGCTTTACAGTGCATCTTTCTCTTGGGAATTTCTGCTCTCCAAAAGCATCTATCATCAGTTCCTTTTCCATTTAGAAAAAAGCTTTACATAAATGTTATAAAGGCACGTTAGCTGTTTTCTCCCATAATGCACAACAGGAGGGTGAAGGAGAGCTCTCTGTATGGTAAAAAAAGAACCTTTTTATGATAGGGGGTCATGTAGCACTAATGATTTTGCTCTTCATTGCTGAGAAGAAAGCACTTGGATATTTAGAAGTAAAGGTTACATCTTTTTCTTTTACAGTCAGGGTCTGTCTACTGAGTGAATGCCCTGATTGCCTTAAAAAAAAAGTAGGTTGCAACCATGAGGCTTTTCAGTATTTTATTACCCAAATTAGAAATGGAATGGAGGTGAGAGCTCTTTCTGGTGATTCCAAATCCTTTCAGAAAGTGAACAGCCTGCTTTAATGTGCCAGAGACTGATGTGCTGAAACTTGAGAACCAGGTAGGAGTGTCCTGCCTCAATAATCTTGGATCTACCACAGTATCTAAGTCAACTCTCCCTTATGGGATTGTTGTGAGAATAACGATTAGCGGGAGGACCATGTACATGATCTTGAAGTCCTTAGAGGGAAAGGTAGGATAAGATGTAACAAATAAATTAATTTTTTTCTATTGTATGTCAAATTGCATGATACAGTAAACTGAAATGGGGTGGTTCAACACCCTCCATAAACTGATAGGTGAGGAAAGGGCATATCTTTCCTCCATACCTGCCCCCTGGCAGCATGCTGTCTTTTTTCCATTATCACCATTAAGAGTGGTACCTTGAAAGTCTGCTGATGCAAGTAATAGTCCGTAGTCCTTCTCCTCAGCCCTCACAAGTAAAACGAGGCCCTGTGCCTTGCTATCAAAGTATCAAAGAGACTTTCTTCTCCTGGACATTTTCAGGACATATGATGCTCTTTCTCATCTTATTTTTTTTCCCCAAGGGAACAGGGCCCTGGGACTTCAAGAGCAGGCTGAGCCACAGCATCCCACAGACTGTGTGTTTCCCAATCCTGTTTCAGCAAGTATCAGTATGAACACTGAAAGACTTTAAGGATGGCTGAGGTCTTTGTTGAGATGACTGTGTGTGTTAGGCTGCAAATCGGTGTGTCTCAAGATATTCTTTGTATTGATCTTACAGATATGGCCCTCTCTTTCCAAAGAAGACTGTCAGAGCCCAACCCTGCAGTCCTGGGGGCTGCAGCAGACACTGTAACATCCTTTTGCTTAGGAAGGATTTTATAAGCCAAAATAAATAGTTGCTTTGAAGCAAAGGAAAAACAAGCAAATTCTGAAGTGCGTAGAAATTGCATTGCACTGCATTCCTTTCAATGGTCGTAGGTTTTAAATTTTGTTTTTATTTTTTTAATCTATTCCAACCAACTAATTATCAAAATTGTTTCTTTTTTTTGTCAATTGTAAACCACACGAAGCTCTTGGAAACAGCCTGGGTGGAAATGTAACGTAACTGAATAAATGAGACATGTTGCATGGAAATCCGGTGGATGAGGTCCTGCGTAGGTGGCGTTACATCTTTCCATAATTTTAATCAGTAGTTCTCAGCTTGCCAGCACAGATTGCCTCTGAGGACAACAGAACTCTCAGATTGTACCTGTCTTTTGTATATGGATAAATGCATGCAACACCCACCTACTCCACCATTTGTTCATGCTGTATCTGTATCAGGCAGAGCAGCAGCTAAGGGGAGAAATGGCAACTATCCTTCCGTACACTTGTTGGAGCTGGTAGCAAATAACAATATGTTCTCTTCACATCACTCCATTAAAATACCAAAGGGCTGGTGAAACATTTTGTTCTTTTTTGCTGGTTTCTTTTCTTTCTTTCTTTCTTTCTTTCTTTCTTTCTTTCTTTCTTTCTTTCTTTCTTTCTTCCTCCCCCGCTCCCATTGCGAGCTTTTTCTCTCTCTCTCTTCATCAAATCCTAATTTGGCACTAGAATTGTTGCAAAGGGGAAAGGGGAAAACACAGTGCACTTTCACATCTTTCCACACATTCTGTGTGCTTAAGGATCTAAACTGCTGACATTAAAGAAACTGTTAGCATTAGTATGATTATGAGTTTGGGAGCTTGCCATCATAATCAGAAGCTGACTTCATTGCCTACAAAATGAACAAAGTTATTGTGATACCATAAAATGTGAATTTTTAAGACATGAGCTTTTACAGCAAGAACTTTCTTCATGGGATGCATTGAGTGAATGAAGAAGATCTCCCCTTTCTACCTCTTTCCCTTTCATCCAGTTTGCACAAAAGCTCATGTTAAAACAGAACTTGCCATTTGGAAATAGCATGCTGGGGCATTTGGCCCTGTTGTGTGTGGTTGGCTGCTCCTGTCACTGGCAGTGGCTATTGTGTTTTGTACTGTAGACCAGTTTGCTATCCTCTGTGTTAAGTGATGCATAAACTCAAAAAAAAGAAAAGTGAAATGGAATTCAAGAGTGCAGAAACAGAAAGGAAAACTCCAGTACTCGATTATTTATTGTTACATATGAACTAAGGCCATTTCCGCACAACGACACTCTTCTGCGTCATCTTGCTGTAGTCCCAGGTCCAGAAGACAGTGCGTTAGCTAGGCTCCCCTCTTCACCTGCTAGGTTCATGTGGAAGAGAACACAATGGTGCCACATCTTCCTTCCGCAGCACAGCTGGGCTTTTTCCATTGCTGCACTATGTAAGGAAGTGTCGCCAATGCACAGCTTCTGCATGGCCAGAAGTGACGGCAGCACCGCTCGATCGCAGACATGAAATGGACTTTTTCCATTTTGTGAAAACTGTGCAAGCATGACACTCCACGACAGGATGGATGTCGTGCGGAAGTGCGACCTGCCGACCGCTGCCATCTTGTGGCAGAAACAAGACAGCAACATTGTGCAGAAAGAGCCTAAGTCTCATTGTTTGGCACTTTCAAGCTAGCAAACAAATGGAAACCAAGTAAAATCCTGACCTCAGATTCTAGCTTGTTTCAAGAATGCTAAACAAAGAATCCCATTTTTAATGTAACTCCAAACAATCCAGTGCTAGAGGATTTCTTGTTACTGTTTAAGCCAGAACCCATGAGCCACTTGTGTCCTCCTATACTGTTTCTAACCTTCTCCTCCTCATCACTGCACCACTGAAACATACGGAATAGTGCGTTGCTGAATGTTGGTAGCACACCAGTAAAACTCTTCAAAGCAAGCAGGAAATGGTTGTTCTGAAGGCATTGTTAAGTGATTATCACTCAAATATGATGCCAATCCTAGGAGACATCCTTGATGCTTGTGTTTTTTGGCAGAGTGGTGAATGTCTGTTGTGAATTCTAAAGTGGATGGGGGTAGGAATTGGTCACTAGATAGGGCTAAAGAACAAAGACTGGAAACATCCAATGTATGTAGTGTAGAAAGAGAGATCAGTTTCTATGTGTAAGCTTTGAAGATATTCTTTTTAGAATCCTCGCAAGTTGATTTTAAAGTTGTAATCCCCTGAGGATGAGACCATAAGAGTACTTTTAGGCCAAAAAAGGTTGAGCTATTTTCAAAAATAAAAGTGTGTTTCTTTTCTACATCCTGTGATTTGTCTCTTTTCTACCCTGCACAAAGTAAGATTTCCAGGTTGAGTACAGTAGAGAGCACCTGTGGCTTTAATTGTGAACAGAATGTGGTTCAAGAAGAGATACTTCCTGAAAACCCTGCCTTTCAGCTGCCCCCACAGTGCACACAGCATTGGAGATGATGATATCGAGTTGTATTTGTTACAGGAAGTGAGCTGGGCATTTCTCTGTGTCCATCTGCTCTCCACTGGCAAGTAAATAGCTATGTTTTCAGGGAGGGCTACAGCAGATGAAAAGTGAGGCTGAAACCTGACCTCAGCACACCAGCTGACTCTAGGGAGTTATGGGGACTAGCAAAGGAATGTTATTGGGTGTCTGCCATTGTCCTCTGAAAGGGCTGGCAGCAGGAAAAGAGAGAAGTGAACAATGTAGCAGGACCAAGGCACAGGTCAAACACACGTATGTGAGCTAAGGAATGTATGCAGTCACTTTCCAAGTTGTCCCACTCTCCCCACCAGCATCACTCCAAATATCCTGGTTCTTAGTTGTGTTGACTAAAAATAATCAGATAAACTCACTATGGGCTTACTTTTACCTGCATCCAATAGAGCCCTAGCAAAAGAGAACTCAGGCTCCTCCAAAAAATGGTAGAAGGAATTCTCCTTTCCTGATTCCTTAACCGGTGTACTTTCAGCTCTATGCTATATGTTTCAACTCATTCTGGAAGGTCTTGAGGAGAGTACAGGGACTGTTGTAGGAAGAGGGAGGTGAAAAAGCCCTGCTCCACAATTGGCATGCTATTCACAATTCTTAAGATCCAAGTCATCAGCTAAAAAAAAAAAATTCTGGCCACAATGAGGCTGCTTAAGGCCCACTGAAGTCACGAGCTATGACTGCAGCCTTCAGCATGGGATTGGGGACCAGGGCAGGGCTGGGGGCCATTTTCTCTCCCTATGATCATCCAGGAGCCATATGAACTGTGAACAATGTTACCACAGTAACATAGGGACAGGGGGTGATGGAGGGGGGGTGTCCCAGTGGCAATTTTCTGGGGGCATTGTAGCTCCTTGCTTGCCCTCCCCCAAGCACTGTAGCCTTGCCCCCATGTGTAGTAGCCCCGCCCCATCTGTCAGCCCCGCCCCACCTGTTGTAGCCCTGCTCCCACACCCCATAGTCATGCCCTTGCATGCCATAGCCATGCCCCATGCACCATAGCCCACTCCATGCACTGTAGCCCTGCCTATGTGCTGTAGCCCCGCCCCACGTGCCGTAGCCACATCCCTGCATGCTGTAGCTAGGCCTCTCCACCCGCCTCCCCTCCATGAACTCCAAGCTCCACCACAGTGTTACCGCCACCACTGCCACCGTCATTCCACACAAAAAAGCCAGAAGTGGCCAGAAATCCAATTCTGCTTTTGAAAAAAATGGTTATTCTCTATGTTAAATAGGGCAAGGAGGCTGCAACCTATTGAAAAAGTGAATTGCCTCATCTACTAGCATATGGGAGACACAATTCATTCTTTTATTGGTCCAAAACATGTCATTAAGGGAATCTGGAGGGGTTACATTTTGCTTAGTCTCCCTTTTAACAATGTACCCTATTTGCTGATGTATAAGATTCACTTTTTTTCCTGAAAAATATTATTTGAAAACAGTGTACTTCTTATACGCAGTGCATCTTATTTGCTGGCAAATAGTATTTGCCGGCATATAAATGGGGTGTTTCTTATACATTGGTCCATCTCATATGCTAGCAAATACAGTATGTTTTTAAGTTGTCTCTCCCACAGACTGCAGACTCACATTCCAACAGAAGGGGTTTTTTTTAAAGAAAAAAAAACTAGAATGCTTTTATTCTGCTCCATACAAGCTTTTAATGCCATGAAAAATCCACATTGTATTTAGAGAGTTGGGCAATATGGTGTAATGGGCTATTTTCTAACCCTTGTAACCCACGGCCCTTCTCCATAACTGCAGGATGCAATTTCTTTTAAGTGCCAGAGGAGGACGTAAGTTTTTCTAAGTGGACTTTGTCTCCTGTGGCCACTTTGTTCCTTCCACTGAGGTTGATTTAGTCCATAGACACTCTCACCTCCAGGTTATTGATTTTGGCTGACATTTGATTCAGCCTGTTAGCAGTTCTCTGAATCATTTGAAAGAATGGGAAGAAAGAAATAACCTCTCCATTAACTTTCTCTTCATCTTATGATGGCCACAGGTGGAGTTTACAAAAGGCTTATTGCAGACCAGAACCACTCTGATAAGAAAACTACTCCCTGGAATTGTTTCAGGCTTTCAAAGACTTCATGTTAGAAACTAGGAATGTGGGATATTTTTTCCCCCATCTCTGCTTTGGGGTCAGGAGTTGAACAGTTTGATGCCAGTACCTAAAAATATGATTCCGATGACTAGGAACTTTAATTATTTTGTTTCCAAAAAGATTTAGCAACAGATTTATTTCAATCTGTGCAAGCTATTTAAATATTTTTACACCAATTAAAAAATCAAGAGAATTTATGCAGTAACATATTTATATTAGGCATAAGCAATAACTTCCAAGATGAGACTCAACAGCATGTGTACTCTACAGGTATGTGTGTATCTGCCTTTAGCTCACTTGTCAACTTATGATGACTACATGTATTTCTTAGGGCTTTCTTAGGCACGAATATTCAGAAGTGGTTTCTCAGTTCCTTCTTCTGAAATATAGCCTAAAGCATGTGGTATTCATTGGCAGTCTTTTATCCAAGTACTAACCAGAGCTGACCCTTCTTAGCTTCCATGATCAGACAGCATATGGTACCTTTAGGGTATTTATACCATTACAGGTCAGCCATGGAAACCCACTGGGTAACTTTAGGCAAGTCACACTCTGTCAACCTCAGACAAATGCAAACTCCTCTCTGAACAAATCTTACCAAGAAAACCCCTTGCTGTAAGTTGCCAATGACTTGAAGGCACATAACAACAAGGTACAAACCATCAAAAGCTACAACTGATATTTTTTTTTAAATGAGATCAAGAATCCAGTCCTAGCTCACCAAGATGACAGAAAGCCATCACACCCAGCACTAGGCAAGTTTTAGCTGAATAGACTCCAACCCTGCTTCCAATCTTGGAAATTACTTGCTGGAAATCATTGGACTATCCCAGCCTTGGTCTAGCTTTGTGTCAACATAGTGGCTGTATACCCGGGCTGGGAAGTATTTGGATCTGCCATAATTTGGCTGCTCCCTTGCATCATCTCTTCTCCAACCTATTTTTGCCTCTTCTGCTGGCTGAAAACAGCTGGCAGCCCAGTTTTGCAAGCAGAAGGAGGTTTAAGGTTGCAGTGCAACATCCACTGCTTTTGCCTATCATTATCACTTTTAAAATTTGCAGTTGTGACATCCTGCTTCAGTGGACATAGCAATGATGGAGTTCCATCATCATAGGTATATGCTGATGCTGTCCCCCCAAAAAACTTGCTTTTAAGCTAAGTGGTACCTCAGCAGAAGGGTTTCGAAAGTGCTGCAGATGGGGACCTAGGAAATGGTGACTGTAGTGTTCTCCCAGTCAAGGGGTGCCTGTAGACAGAGAGATCCTTGATGTCCTGCCACTGTTTCTCTCAAGATGCCCCATGACCAACTGAATACTGCAGTCATTGCCTAGCATCTTGGAAGCCCTTTGGATGGGGCTCTAACTGGCTTAAGAGGCAGGCTTTGGGGATTATGTCCAGTTGTTAATGACTGTAAATGTGCATCCCAAAAGATATGAGATCAGAATCCCAGCTAAGGATCTCATAGCTATTGAACAGAATGTCAGTCTACATTTTTAGATGTACATTTTTAGTTAGCTCTGTATTCATAGACATGGTTATTGCAGCAGCTCTAAGGATTAGCTAATGGTCTGTATCCTTCTGGCATTCAGAATGAGTCTATCCTAGTTGAGACTATGAAAAGGATTCAGGCCTTTCTATTATAGTTCTCTGTGTCCAGAAGTCACGAATATCCATTGCCAAGAAATCCCTGAGAGCTTTATTATTTGAACATCTCATTTGTAGTTCAAATAATATTTGCACAGCTCAATTCTGTTTATACTTAGTCATGAGTAAGTCCCAATTGCTGAATCTCACTCTTAAATAAGAATTAGTAAGTATCTAATTCTGTTGTCTTGCTAGTGCTGTTAACTCTTGAGTCTTAGTGTCAATTAAATAGTCAATTAAATAGTGTCAATTAAAATAAAGTATTAAATAGATTAATGATAGACAGATATTAAAGGCTGGAGCTGAGTAACACAGCAGCGCCTAAACCTTTTGGATTACTTAAATTTGATCGAGGAGGTATAATATTATATTATATTACATGTTTTATATTGACATAAAATTTATTATTTCAAAGAATAATTTATAAAGAGGCTACACTTGGTTTTAAAGGTTTTAAAATAAAGTTCAGGAGCAACTCACGATCAAAAAAGTACCAATGGCATATGGATCATAACAGATCAAACAGCGAACACTGACTGTGAAGAAGGATAAAGATAGATGTAGGAAGAGTAAATTGGTAGGCAGTGTGAATAGCTAGACTAAATATTCAAAAGGCAATGTAAACTAAGGCTGTGCAGACTGTTTAACTCTCATTGCCTTGGAATTTAAAGAGCCAATGTGCAAGATTGCCACCTAAATCCAAACACAGCTTGAAAAATGTAGAGCAAATAGCTAGCAAAGCCAGGAACACTTGTGAAAGTTAAGTATTACAAACAGAAGGAGATGTAGGGCATGCTGCAACTTTCTTGACCTCACCTGCATTTGAAAATATGGAAAGCTATGAATATTTAGATTAATAAGACACAAGAAAGAAAAGAAGAGAGGAGTTTTTTAAAAAAACGCAGGCATCTCAGGAATTGCAACTATCATTCTGAAACAAGGAAAATGATCCATGACTCTCTTCATGTACTGTTACTCTATGTATGTCTATGCATCCTCCACATTGAAATCTAGTTTTGTTACATCCTATGAAATCTATTCTTAGGTCATTGTATATAAAATTACATACAGCACTAGTCTTTATTCATCGTTTTTGTCTACATTTTCTTTTATAAAATTTCTTTCCGATCATTCCCCAAAATGCTCCACCAATTCTGAAATCAGTGAATAATAAAAACAATGGATGTGGCTTTGAAATGCATTTTAAGATCAGTTCATTTGCCTTGCTTTCCTTTCCCTCTTTCTACATATGGCAATTTAAAATTGTTATATGATTTTATTTTACAGTGTTTATCCCACCTCTTCATACGCTCAAAACAGTGTGCAGCCTTAAAACATTTCTAATGTTAGATCATCTTATGAAAAGATAAGAAACTGTGGGAATGATGGAAACATGGACAAGAAGTTGCATATCTAGAGCTCTTGTTCATTTGAGAAATGGAGAGAATAAAAAGTGTATAAATTGATTGTACACACTTAATGTATAATATATAAAATACATAAATATACACATATACAAAATACAAAAAGACATTAAAAGACATTAAAAAGGCAAAAAATAAGTATGATTGTTGTATAATAAACATCTAGCTTTATACTGGCTCCACACAGAGACACTGTAATACCACAACTTCAAACAGAATAATGCTTCCTCCTGAACTCCTTCCACATTCTCAGTCCTGAGAAACCTCAGACCATTTCCGCACTACACTGTCATAGTGTTATTATCCACTTTCAACGTCCTATGGAATCCTGGGGTTTGCAGTTTAGGGAGAGGCCTATAGAATTCTCATCCAGAGAGCTCTTTGGCCTCAGTAAACTACAAACTCCAGAATCCCACAGGATATTGAAAGTGGAATAACAGCCTTATAACAATGTAGTGTGGAAATGGCCTAAGTCATATTTTCTTCATTCCCCTCTTTCTCACTGGCCCTCTTCAATTTTATTTCTAACTGTCCCTTTCTCTATTTCTGACAGGCTGCTGAACAGAAAAACCTTTAGGTTATATCCTTTTCCCTAATAATTTCCCCCCTAGTATTCCAAAGGCCATGATTGGCTGGTCTATCACTTCACAGAAACATAATGGGGAGATCCAAAATCAGTCAATTGACTCTACACTATAACATTTTATTATTGGTCCCACTTTTCATTCCTGATTTCTTAATTCTTTGGCATAAGTGGGTACAAAGGTTCTGTTTGGATTTCCTTCAGGCCAAAACTTTTGCTTTATTGCCCAAAGGTGTTTTTTTTTTTTTTTTACTCCAAAGGACGCATCTGTTCAGGTGGAAGTCTTGCTTCTTTTTGAAGCAAATTACAGCTTATTAACTATATTCTGGGACTATCATAACAGTTACGCTGGTATCACACACTTCAGGGACATGGTACCAAATTGTCCTGGTCTTTTTAGCCACAGATTATCTAGGATTTACTATCCTTTTCATTGTGAGTCTGTGGGTAGTGTACATACGCCCTTGTCACATAACAGTTCTCAGTTCTTCAGAAGATAATACAAGACACTTCCAACTATTGTAGACCCATTGATTCAGTAGAACTCATGGTAAGTGTACATAAATAAATGTTATTTGTTCACTGCCATCTTCTGCAAAAGTGCACACAAAAGGTACTGAAAAATACACTACTCCTTTATACCAGCATCTTAGCAGGTGTGCCACAAAAATGACCTTTCTTGCACATCTTCACAGTTAACATTTTAAAAACATTATGGTGTAATGCAGTTCCTTTAAACACCTACCTATTCTCTAGAAAAACACAAACTCTGGACCCTGAGAAATACTGGTGTTGTCCCACCAACTCCAGCAGTTGAGTAGGAAATGGTAGGGGTACCCCAGGGTCACAGGATTGTGTGATCCTGATCTAGACATTACCAGATGAGCATATGAATGCTCCCTGTAGAAAAGTGGTAACATGTGAATTGAGCCCAAGTAATGGGTAGGATTACTCTTCTGTTAACTCTTCTATGAAGAGTTCTATGAAGTCTTCTCCCTATGTAAAGTAATGGCATGTTCTGGAACCATTATATACTTGAACTTCACAGAGAAATCCTAAAGTTTCCAACTGCATTGGAAAGTAAAGCCAGATTTTGGAGAAACTCAGAAAGAAGTGCTCCCCCCACACACACACACATAAAGAGAGGGAGAGAAAGAGGCTGAACACATGTTTATTCAGGAGGTTGCTCATGTCCACACCAGTTATTCACAAGGATTACCTATTATGCAAAAGGGGATTGGGTGGACGCATCTGGAAGAAAGGATAAAACAGAATTATGATTTGTGGGTGGAAAGGGGGAATTGCTAGACTTGAGGCCAAATTGATAAGGCAACAAAAAATGACCTGTTACTAAAGACCATGCAAGGGGATGGACATGAAAGGGTTTAAATGAGTATGTGTTGAGGGGGGAAAAACAATCTGAAGGAAATGTTTCTTTGCCAACCATCTTTGTAAAATCTAAGGCAGATGGTGAAGCTATAGCATGGGGATATATTACAGTTAGTAAACAGGCTGTATACTTTACTGAATTCAGACAGCTAAGGCCAAACAATGCACATTATAATGTATAAATATGAAATGTGTTAGTACTTGGAAGGCAGAGAGACAGATAGACAGAGGACAGGTACATATGTATAGGTATGCATTGAAAAACACTGCCTGAGTACCATCATAAATTGTTGCCAGTTTTGCTGCAGCAAAACAATGGACGCTGTTAAGAAAACTGAACGCTGAGCTGTCCCCCAACAAACTGCACAGATGATAGTGGCATCAGAAAAAAATATGTGAGGAGTACAAAAGTGACAAAGTATAATGAGAAGATCAGTTTGGTTCCTTCTATTAGGTTAATGAAAACTAAATAGTAGGATATTTCACATTAAATCACCCATCCTAAACATAATGAAGAGTCTTGTGGCAACTTAAAGACAAAGAAATTTTATTTGGCGTGCACTTTTGAAGATTAAGTCCACTTTCATGTCCAACGAAAGTGTTTTTTTAAAAAAAAAAAAGTCTTTCATGTGTCACTAGGATTTTTGTTGTTCTCATTGCAACAGACTACCAACAGACCTGGAAATATTAGACATTTTTCATGGGAGACAAGTTTCCCTGCTGACTTTGATGGAGTTAACATTCATGTAAACATATTTAGGGTTGTGCCCATATTTTAATCATCAGGTTTTGATACAACTGAAATTTATGTGTGAATTGAATTGATTAAGATCTCCACTGAGACTGGATGAAGGAGAAAACACGTTTTAGGTTGCTGTTTATCTGATGCCAAGCAATCATTCTCCAGCAAATAGGTACAGCTTGGACAGGTTATTCTGAGGAAGGAATTCTCAGAATCTTCAGACAATGGCCATGCTGGTTGGAGGATTCTGGGAGTTATAGTCCTAAAGTAACACTTTAAAGTCAATAAATCATTTTTAATGTTATAATGAGAGAGTCAGATACCAGTGATAGTTCTTCCTTCATGGTAAACCAGAGGGACACAGATGCTGAAGCATCTTGGAACAGAGGTGGAAATTGTAGGCCTCCAAAAGTTCCTGAACTGAAGCTCCCAGCATTTGTCACCATTGACAGTGCTGGTTAGCATGGCTGGGACTTTCAGTTCAAGCCACATCCCTGCCTTAGAGGCTAAGGAGGTACATGGTGTCGTTGTTTAAACATTGGACTAGGACTCAGGGAGAGCCAGGTTTGAACCCTCACCCAGCCATAAAAATCTACTGTGTGACCTTAGACAAGACTCTCTGAGCCTCAGAGGAAGGCACTGGTAAATCCCCTCTGAATACATTGTGCCAAGAAAATGCAAGCACAGGGTTACCATAAGTTGGAGTCAACTTGAAGACTCATAACAACAACACTTAAAGGCAAATGATTTTTTTACTGTTAGTTACCATATAGGCTGTACAGCAAACTCTCAGAAATGTGTTGCCATGAAACAATGAACATTAAAATCCATATGTTCACGTGCAGGTTTGTTTGATTGCTTTTCTCCTATCAGGGTCTTTCTTCAAGCTAGCTAAACAAGTGTTTGTAGTTTTTTAGCCTGAGTTATTTGAATGATATCTTGGAAAAATCAAAATAGAATGCTACCAGCACTGCTGCAATGCAAATCACGTGTCACTTATAGGCATTCCCAGAGATCTTTCCAATTGTCTCCTTTCATGTTTTCTCTCTCATATGAGGGAGGAGAACAGGGATGCACTCACTGTCCCTGCCCCCTCCATCCTTTTCCTGATGGGCCAAGCCCCCGTGGCACATGGGAGCCTAGTAGACAGATGGAGGCTCTCAACACAATCCAGAATTTTAATACCACAAGGTTCTCAATTGTAAAAGAGAGCAGACACACACCAGGGGAACATCAGCTCTAGAGTGTAGAGGGTGGCAGATGCAGGCCATCAAGAAAGCAATGGAAGGGGTCATGCTTCTTCCCACTTTTCCTCCACAGATAGTCATCTCCATTAGAGATAAGATGCTTTTACCAGAGCTAGCCCACAACACTTTCTGCCTATAGCAAACAGAAATATGTTTCCACCTCACCCCAATTCCATGTACAAGTGTGATCTGAACCAACACTTTAATTCCTTCAACAGTGACAACTGGAGGACATCCTCTGCAGGATCTGAGGGCAGGAGGTATGTTGAAGTGATGTGAGAGAGGCCACATGACACACAAAACTCTGCCCTTCCACAGAGAAAAGTGGCTGTGAGGCTGAGGATGATTGGCTAGGGGCTAGTGCTGCCCTCCACAGTATCTGCCAACTGAAGCAATATGCTCACTTTGCCTAATGACAGGGCTGGCCCTTGCTGCACCACTTCCATATTCTTAGAAATCCAAGTATGTTCCTCCTGCCCAGAAAACAGAATGTTGGCATTGAGAGACAGACTGTCGAGTTCTGCCCAGGCAGACCTATGACCCTTCTTCACTCCCACCTGTCTTTTGCAGGGCCCTTTTCTGATACTGTCATGTAGTAGCTGGTGGATAGTAGGAGTGCCCCAGAAGAGTTTTGCTATGTCCCTTATTGCCAGTTGCACAATGACAACATCCTCTAGAAGATTGCAGAGGATGCCTTCAGCATCCTAGGGCCATGGTCAGATGTTTCTTAGCTGCCTTGACTCTCCACTGGCCACTTGGTGGCTATATTAATGAGGGGTGGGCGTGAGAAACAGGTAAGTTTTGAGAGAGTGGGGATCATTGCCTGAAGGAGGTGGTGAACTCATCCTAGCATAGTGACAAAAAAAAAAAAAAAAAGACATACACACCAATATTATGCTGGTGTATATCCCTAACAGGATGTAAGTTATTGTGGTGTATAATGCCAAATGTGTAAGTACATTCAGAAAGAAGAACCAGAAAAGATGTTGCCTTGTGTTGCTAACAAACAATATTTTACTCTCAAAGCACTGGTCTTAAAAGCTCCATGGGGCCTAGTGATGAGGCTGAAAATGCTCTGAAGTGTCAGTTTGAACCAACAGTATGGCATACAGCATATGGCAACAATATGTGTGCTGCATGTATGCTGCATATCCTTGGAGCAAAACAAACAGGAAATTGGATTACAGTAACAAAATCAACCAGGCCAAAAAATGTAACAAATTGTACATTCCTTGAAACTTTGAGTTGGTTTAGCTTGTGAGTTCAAAGATATTTAGTGTTGTGTCTGCAGGTGTAGATATTTTTGATATGAAAAGTTGTGTTTTTACAAGTATCAAGTTGTGTAAACATGGAATGGATTGCAACTGAATTATTTATCAGATTTGTTCTTAATGGGGACCCATTGTTTGGGGTATTGCATCTGTGTTCCTCTGTGTATTTAGTAAGTCCTCTGCATATTTAGTAATTATATAAACAACATTAACATCTGTTTCCCTACAATCATTATGCCATAGACTGTTGGTTGGCTTTGCCCTTGAAGCCAACAAGAGGAGAAGAAAGATCAAGAATAATTAATTAATCAGAAACACTATGCTGCCATTTTTTTCTAGTTCACTTATTCATTTTAGGTATGCCATAGCTTCTAGATCCCCATGTGTGTTTGCAACAGTTGTGAGAATGTTCAGGGTAGGCCGTGGTTTTAAAAAAATATAGATTTCTCTGCAGCTTATCAGGAGAAAATAAGTGTTGTTAGAAGAACACACTCCTTTGTAAGTAGCAGCAAAGAGAATATGAACATCACTTCAGCAACTGGTCAGATCAAATGCCAGATATTTCTCATCTTTCAATGGCCTAGTCATACATGCTCAGTCTTGTTTTGCTGTCTCTTGCCTCTTTCAATTCTCTCAATGTGATAATCAAATCTAATAAATAGTAATTATACAATTTTTAATAGACTTTCTCATTATGCCATCTGTCTTATTCTAGAAAGGCGTACATTCAGTTAGGAGCTGATCTGTAGATGTAGTATCCCATAGCACCAACCTGGAGAGTGGGGCGGGGGAAGTCAGCCAAATCTGCAGCAACAGAGTAGAGGTGCGTATCAAACAGGTGCCACTGCAGTTTTATTACCAATGCACATATAAATGGGAAATGAGGCAAATAGAAATGGGAACGGGCAAAAATGACTTCACTCTTCTGATGCTCTTCATTGTTTTGAATACAACTGGAGAATATAGTCCAGAATAATCAGGCTTTTAAGTAATACATATTCATGCATGCACATATAATTGCAGAAAGTTATTTTGCTAATGTTTCACTTTATATACCATAGCCACTGTCAGAAGTTATCTTTAAAATGGAAACGGTATTCTCTTCCACATGACTGTAAATGGTGGGGAAGAAAGGGCATTGTGTACCTCATGTCCCCACTATCATCTCTTGTGGCAGCCACAGCTCCTATTCCCTCTGTCTTTCCATACACTTGGGGAGGGGATCTGAAAAAGAGAGAATATGGGCCTCAATTCATCCTCTAATTTACGACTCTTGCCTGTGCAGGGTCCTAAATCGGCGGTGGGGTGCTTGAGAACCTACACACACAGGGTACATACAGGGTAGGCTATCTATCCTTTATGGACCATCTCCCCCAGTACATGCAATAGGGGCTGGTAGCCTTCATGTCACTCAGAATGAATATGATCAAGGCTTTAATCCCAATATTAAAGGAGTGATCCAAGTTGCTGGATGTTATCCCTGAAATAGATTCAGCACCATGGACAGGTGAGAACTGGACCAGTGAAAGTGTAATGCTAGTCTGCTTCTTTCCTTCACTTGATTGCAGTTGAGTGAGAAAAAGCACTTCATACATTTTTGTGTGTTACTCTTACCACATTACATATTAGCTTTTTTTGCTTCATATACATTTTTACTCTGAATTTTTAAAAAGAATTTTTAGTCCAGTTGTTTTGCAAAGTGATATTACAGTGCTGATATTTTCTTTTATCTATCTATCTATCTATCTATCTATCTATCTATCTATCTATCTTTCTATCTATCTATCTATCTATCTATCTATCTATCTATCATCTATCTATCGCTATTGATCGTAATTCCTAGTGGGATTCTTACCAAAACAAGCTATTTAATCATAATAGTTGGAAGAGGGTGGTCATCCTTGGAATTTATCTCTTTTCTCTGTTGTTGGTTTTGTTTTTTGTTTTTGAGGGGGTGGCTATTCCTTAGTTGACCACATTATCAATTGTCGGTATCCCTTCTTAGAACTGTATCACCACTGCTTTTGTCATAGTTACTAGATATCTCAGTGTTTGCTGGACAACATCTGAGGCTACATGTGAAAGAACTGATGTCCAAACTAGACAACAGTTTATCACAAGATGCCTATGATACTTGCATTCAGTGTGCTTTGTTTTGTGATTTGTTTTGTGATTCGGTGGCAATCACAAGTTTAATTTGCAAATATGGTGGCTGAAGTATGCATTTCTAAGGGAAACCTCGTGAAACAGGCAATATTGTTTAATTATAAACAACCTGCATTTTTCTTACCATCTGGTATGGACCTGAAATAGCTGAAAGCATGATCTTTCCCTCCTCTTCTTAACTTTGTTTTGTTCCCCAGACCTTTAAGGTTACTTGTTGATATTTTTTGGCAGCTCTGCCCTGCATAAAGAGTTCAAATATACTTCATGTTCTTCAGATCCTTAGCTACAGTGTGAAAACTAAGGGGCATGAACAGTTTCTGCAGATTATATTTCTTTCAGGGGAGAAGAAAGGTGTGGTTTCATTTTGTTTAGCTCTTAAGCTTTTGAAGATAGACTTGAAAGGATATGGAAGATGCTTGGTGAAGTCTCACAAGCCAAGCAGAATTTCAGTGGTCATGAAATTGGATTTCAGTGTACTGTAATAACGTCGGACCACCCCCTCTTCTGGCAGAATCAAGTTTGATTATTTGAAAAATAAGTCAGTCTGTTTTGTTTATACATGCTACAGAATTCAGTCTTATTTCAAGCTAGGCATCATATGTTTTAGTATACACAGTAAGTTCCACTGTTTTAGTTGTGGTGAAGGAAATGCTGTTTCTAATGCAGAAAATGCTATGCAAATCAACCACATGCAAATTTTGTACAGCATGTATTATTACAGCATATTTTTGCACAGAAAATAATATTTCTGCATAGATATATTATTTTCTGTCCAGAAAATGCTGTTTTTGGCACAAAACGGCTGTAAGCACATTTTGCACAGAATAAATCCCAAACTCTGAAAATTCTCATCAGTCCCAGATTCTTCTTGTGAAGGTTTAATCAATACCTAGGGGGAAGTGGGGGGAAAGACCATTTTGCGAATATTTTCAAATATTCTTTCCACCTCAACCTTAGACAAGCCAGGCATTCTCATCTACAGCACACACGTACACACACACACACACACACACACATACAGTGTTTAAAATAAATTTTTAAAAATGTGAAACTTGGCACATAATTATATGTCCCTTGAGAGTAGCCAGAAACAATTGCTGAAATTCAGTGTGGATCTTTGTAAGTGGACTTATGTGTGCAGGAAATAGAATTGAATAGTTTCACAATGCCTGTATTCGCCTAGGGGATGCCATGACATCATAAATGTCTGTCGCATATCAGAAGTTTCCACTGCATGTCAGAATTGTCCAATGCACATCAGAGGTACCCAGTGTGCATTACAAGAGGCCAATACACATCATATATGCTCAGTGCGTACTAGGAGTACCTAATGTACATCAGAAATGCACAATGTTCATCAGAACATTCTTGCTGGTGCCTCATGAACAGACTTTTCATTGCATTTCTGTAATGTAGCTACAAATTTGTGAAGCTACAAAACATCACCTGTAATGTAAAATTTCAGCCAACACCAGTTGAACTCATAGTCTTCTCCTGAATAGTTCATTAAATGAATTGATGGTTGTTGTTGTTAATCCTATAATCATACACCATTTCACTATCTCCTGTCTCTTTCTGATGTTTTGCCACTTGAGTGCTATTACTCTCTCACAGGAAATTTGATTTCTAGTTTCCCTTAAAATGAATCTCTTCTTGTTCAGGAAAAGACTTCTTGAACATAATATAATTCTTCTCTTGCTGCTCATACTTGCTTAAGTAAATGTGTGGCAAGACTGTTGGATTCCTAGTGTTCTTATAGTGTTTTGGACTAAGATTCTGTTGAGCATCTATGTAATTCACCCACTCAAACCAATGTCTGTGTGGGTCACTTACAAATGTTCCTTAAAAGATTTCAAGCTATAGAGAGAACTATACAATGGATATTTTATTTCATACTGGAGTCAAATGTCAGAGGACATCTATTGTCTCATTTGAACCCAGGTTCCCTCTATAGGAAACATGGTTCATGTCATGTTAGGAATCTTCTGCTTTCTTGCAAGAAACTCTGTACTGCATATGTAGCCATGCATATAAAAGACTATTTAAAATAAACCATATCATGTTGGTTTTCATATATGCCATATTAATGTTATGGCCAGAAGTCTTCTTCATACATCAAGGCCTGATTTTATCAAATGCTCTGAAAATATACACAGCAATGAAAATCCTAAAGAGCATATGATAAAAATAAAACTTGACAAGAGTACAAATACGGACTATTAAAAATGACTCCAGAGATGAGAGAGTGCTCCATCTGGACCATATGTGAGATAAAAACCACCAAGAACCAATTTATCACCACTCAAGCCGTGCTGCTTCCACTAAAATGACAAAAAAGTTTGGGAGGGGGAAACGTGCTGGAGAAAATTGGAGCTTGTCAGTTCACAAGTGTGTGATTTAGAGTTTGCTATCATTAAACAGCACTAAAAAGCTTTGCTGTCACAGGAAAATGCAAAGTTATGTATTAGGAACCACAAGGACAGAAACTTCTGCTTTCTGGATGCGCTGATGTCTAAAGTTTTAATCCAAAAGGCATAGAATTGGAAGAAATAAGGTCATCAGGCTTTTAAAAAGTAACCTGTGCAAAATGCAAAATGCCTGTGCAAAAAACATACTAATACAATATGATTTTCTCTAGAATCATTTGGTATTAGTATGCTTCTGAACTGACTGCTACGTGTGCTTGATACACAAACTCTGCCATGCAAGGCTTTGGGGTGGAGTGTTTTGTTTTGTTTTTCAGAGCTTGGGGTGACAGAGCACCTTGAGTGTGCTAGTTCAGTAATCAAAACTGTATAAATCTCCTGTCCATTCATTAAAACTCCTAATCTCATCATCCATCTGGGACTCCCAAGCTGAGATGAGAGACTGCTGTCTGAGATTTATGTAGAAAGTCAATGTTCATGCTTACAGAAAGGAGAAAAACTTTTTCTTTTTTTGACTAATATATATTTATAGGTATTTTCTGCAAAATGAAAACCTCATGAGTCACTGCAGCACTGTTAAATGCAATTTACCTCTCAGAGAAATAAGAGCATCATATCCAGGAAATAACTCTAGTATATATACCACTGGCCATGGAAATCCACTGGATGGCTTTGGGCAAGTCACACCCTATCAGCCTCAGAGGAAGGCAAAGGTAAGCCCCTTCTGAACAAATCTTGCCAAGAAAACCCTGTGATAGGTTCACCTTAGGGTTGCTGCAAGTTGGAAATTGCTTGAAGGTAAACAACAACAACATAAAAAGTGGCCAGACTCATGACAACAAGCCTTTTCTTAGCATGACAGCAAAGGCAAGGGTGACATGGACTCCTGTTTGAGAGGAAAGAGAAAATCAACATCTTTCTACCCCCATCTCACTGTTTATGCATTGAGAACATGATGCCGTGCACATCTTTAAAGCCCTTTAATTCCACCTTAATTGCATCAAATGACTAGTACTGAAAGACATAGCCAAGTTAGCCTGTATCACTATGGAAAGGGATCTTGTACCACCATTTTGACTGACGCCGTTTTTACACTCTCCCGTGTGACGCTCTCCCGTGTCATCCTGTGCCTTGTCCATTCAAGTCTTCCTGAAAATATGACTCTGAAGAAGATTTTTGTTTAAAATACACCTTTAACATACAATGCTGTTTTACCTTCAATCACATAAGCAAGCAAGAAAGGATCAACTGTCCTTTCCAAGTGTTTTTTTTTTAAAGACACAGGTGCATATCACACTTCACAAAATAGCATTACAGTCCTCCCCCCACATTTGCTAGGGTTAGGGGCACAAGACCCCCGTGAAAGTGAAAAAAACATGAATAACTCTAGGCCCTCCCAAACCATATTTAACACACAAAAAACTATGATCACTGTATTCAACCCACCGTGGATTCCTTTAAGGCATCAGGGTTCCTTCACAAGTCAGAAGCAGGTGGCTGGTGGGGCTTCCTGCCACCTCCACTGCTGCCCCACATCATTTTTAGTAAGGATTTAAAAGCCTTGTTTGCAGTTTCTCAGCCTCATGAGGGTTGCAGTCCCTATTAACAATATTCATGAATAATAAAATCCGCAAAAGTGAAACCCGCAAATAGGGCTGACTGTATATTTTTTTTATCTTTTGGTCTGCAGAGTCAAAAACACAATGAAAAGCAGAAATTAACCCACAGTGTATGTGTACATGAATTTAGCCTTCAGGTAGTGATCTGAAGATGATTTCTGAATCTAATTGGTGTACTTTTCTTTCTGTGCCATTTTTATTCAACTTAAATCTAGCACTGAAAGTGCAACGAATGTTTAACAGTACAATAGTTTTTCCTTTTGAATAAATACAGCAAGCATTTGACAATGCAGCACTTTGCAAAAGCAAGCAATTTTACCATATCTTGTTGGAAGTATTAAAGGAAAGCTACAGAACTGAGCTACTACCGTGACCTAATTTAGGATTCATGGAAATCAACAAGAATTTGACTTGAACGTGAACAGAATGAGCTAACTCCCTGTTCCAATAAACTCCCTCTTCCAATTAATAAAGTAAACCTGGAAATCCTTTCCTTGCAGTGATTAAACTGTTACCAGAATGATAATAAAAGTTTCCAGGCCTGGTTTAGATTTATTCCCTGGGATAAAACCCAGGAGAGTGTTTCCTGTTGTTCTCCCTCTACAGCTGTTAGGAGATATTCACTTTCTGAATTCATCCCACAGCGTAAATACTCTAAAGGCACCAGACCCCATTTGATCTTAGAAACTAAGCAGAGTGAGTCCTGGTTAGTACTTGAATGTGAGACCACTAACAAATATTAAGTGCTTTAGACTATGGGCCTTTACAAACTACACTGTTATAGTGCTATTATTCCACTTTCAAAATCCTATGGATTTGCAGATTAGGGAAGGGCATTTAGAATTCTCAGCCAGAGAGCTCTTTGGCCCCAGTAAACTACAAACTCCAGGATTCCTCAATGTCTATATATCAATGATACTGAAAGTGGAATAATAGCACTACAGCAGTGTAGTGAGGAAAGGTCCTATATTTCAGGTGAAGGGACTGGCAAAACCACCTCTTACTGTTTCTTGCCTAAGGAAACCCTATGAAATTCATGGAGTTGTCATAAGTCAACAGGCCACTTGAAGGCACATACACATATACACACAAACTTCCATTTCCCCCCTTAAAATTCTACTTCATGTTTAGTCATTTTTCTCTGGTGTACCTTGCCCCCTGCCATCAGTCCTTTGGCTCTCAAATATGGGTGGGTCCATGTCAGTCTGGAAGTGAAATGAGGACACCCTGAAATAATGTTATGGTTTCTATATATTCTGTAGTGTACTTAAAGTATACTTATTTTCAAACTGAAAGATAGTAATCGGAATCCTATTGATAGGTCCAACCTCTAAATGGCATACATGTGGATTCTCATTTCCACAACTGATGCAGTCGAGCTACTGAAAAGATTCAGGCCAAAATTTTTATTAAATTAAAAAATTATTTCAAAAGAACTTTGTTCAGTGATATAGATTAAGATGAAGGAAAGTCACTGGCTCATCACCAACACACTAAGAATGGCAATCCCACTTTTGTTTGGAAGTGTAGTCCAAAACAAAATAGAATGCTTGAACAATTCTGGACTTGAAGTTAGGGACTGAAATTTTTACATATTTCTTTCTTACATAATTTTAATTTTTTACTTTGCTGGGTGAGATTATGAAAGTCTATGCATTTTTCAATTATTTTTTACATTGCAGGATTTTTTTTTAGAAAAAAATTATATTTTGCAAACCAATTTTCTTGCATATTTTTTTCACAAAAACGTCTGAAATTACTAAAAAATCTTGTAGGAGTTGAGCATTTTCTTGACAGTGTCTCAGTGTGTTGAGGCACATTTTTCTTCAGAAAATGTGCAAGCATTCTTTCCACCCCTACTTAAATTTCCTCATAGACAGTACCCTGAGGGTGACAGAATCATCCCTGAAAAAAAAAAGCAGGCTATTTTATACAAAATTCATGTTTTTTTGTATGGCTACTTCACAGGACATGTCTATGCTTTACCAAGAAGCACTTCCAATGCAGAGCACTGTTGTAGGTTATCATTTTTCATTGACGTTCACCACCACCATTGCAAAAAGGTGCCAACCACAGAAGATCACTGCACATTCTCAGAGGAGAGAGTTTATACTTTATTTTGGACTTTTGTTTCTCCCCTGGATGAAATTTACCAAGCCGTGACAAGCTCATGAAGCATTACCAAGTGGATGCATTTGCAGTTGCAGCTGCAGTACTCAAAAGGCTAGTTCTGCCAATATGTTTGTAACCATTAATGCTCATGATCCAGTCTCAGATCCTTCTGTCTCTGGAGTCCTCAGATGTTGCTAAATGTTTTCCAGAAGATAAGAGCTGTCTTCTTCTACTTTTGAAAGGAAATAAGAATTCCCCTAAGTTCCTGTTCCTCAAGATGACAGGAAGGCAGTCTCCCACTGATTCCTGGGATTTTTTTTTGATCCCTATGTATGACAAGAATGTGTAGTGAGTTTATTAAGGCTCATGAGGACGGATTCTTTTCTTCTCTGAAGAACAATTTCTAATTTCATTTTGCTGATGTATGATCCAATTGGTGTGTAGTAGCCAGGCCTAAAGAAGGAAGGTAGTCCCTCTTAAGGAGAAGCCATTCATCAAATGGCCACTTTGAGGAGACACTGAGGAAAACGAAATTTCCCAGAGGATAATGAGTAATCTCCTATCTTCCTCAAACAACATTTTATGCAAATCGTTATGGAGTTTTATTCTTGATAGTACACTACATATATTAAGTAACCCAAATATAATTTAGGGAGAAGCAAGCTATTATAAATTAATTACATTTTGTGTTTCTATGGTACTCTAACAAACCACAGTGCATCAAGAAAACTCATGGAAATGTCAACTGCTTACACAATAGCAACAACCAAAAAAAACAACAACAACATTCTGCTCAGTTACTTTTTTTATGGAGATGATTCTTCATTGAATTGAAACATTTTACATATACAGCTTTGGCATGTAAACTGAAGCCCATATAGATCTTGCAAGTAACTCCCACTTAGTTCAAAGGAATTAAGGGCCCAGACAGATGCAATGTGGGAGATCTGTGACTGGATCTTCCAACATTTCTTTGCTTAACTTCAAAACAGTCGTGAAAGGCTGCTAATAGGATCCAAAAAAAGCAAATGTTGGAGATAGGTGAATTAACTCTTCTCCATCATGCATTTTCCTGGATTAAGATCATTCCCAGAAGATACTGTCATTACTAGGCAAAAGCTGCAAAGAGAAAAGCAACAGCAAAATGAGGGGAGTGAGGAAGACGAGGAGGAGGTAGCAGTCCCCATTCAGATGCCTGAAACAAAGATATTTTAAGTGGATTAAGTGGATTTACGTATTTCTGAATTAAGTGGATTTACATGTTTCTGTACCAAAAGAAAAAAAAGTTTGCTATGATAAAATACTACTTCAAATGTAACATTTCTATTACCTCTAGAAGAACTTAAAACTAGTGCCTCAATGAAAATTCTATTAAAATTCATTAGTCTATTGCACAGCAGTCCATGTATTCTTATTTTTGTTAAAATATTTGTACCCCACCCTTCAGCCACAAAGGCTCCCAGAGCCGTTGTTCTTGTTGTTGTTGTTGTTGTTGTTGTTGTTGTTGTTGTTGTTGTATGCCTTTAAGTTGTTTCCAACTTACGGAGACTTTAAGGTGAACCTATCACAGGGTTTTCTGGGGCTGACAGTATGTGACATTGTGACATGCCCAAGGTCCTCCAGTGGGTTTCCACGGCCAAGAGGGGAATCTAACCCTGGTCTCCAGAGTTTTAGTCCAACATTCAAGCCACTATATCATGCTGGCTTTCAGATTTTTAATTTGACAGTTTCCTGCCCTCAGGCTTACTGCCTAAGTTAAGAAAGGACACATGAGGAAAGCTGGATGGCAGTAGAGGAGGGAATTAAGTTACTCAGAGGCTGGTTGCTTTCCTTTTCCCTTTTAAGACAGAACAATGGCAGCTGGAATACAGAGAGGGGGGCTCTCACCAGTTCCTGGGGCCCAGACACACTGGACCTGTCCTTGGTTTCTCCTTCAGAGACAGAGCAATATTCTTGGCATTTATATGTGGATTCTATTTTCTGTTTATCTTTGGCCAGTGGGAGCCAGAAGGACAATGCCTATGATTTGGGACTCATAGTTGCAAGAGGGCACCATTTAGATCATATAAGCCTACATCATAGATCATGGTTCTGATCAGATTGTTGCTGTTGGGAGATTATCAAGGCAACAGACAGTTATGCCTCTGCAAATTTCAAAGACAGAATCATTTAACAGTATAATGGATTGCTTTCTTGCTGTTCTGCATACATTGCTGCAAAGTCCTCTGATGGATGTTTTGAACTAAGCGCAGCAGTCAATAATGATAAAAAAGAATTGTATGCACGTTTAGGTATAGTAGGGGATTTCACTGAGACGAGAGTGATCTTTGAAACACAGCAATTCATATCCATCTCAGTCTGTCCACTTCAATCAACATGTTTCAGGTTTCATTCCAACTATAGCCACTTTTTATTGTTTTGATTTGTTTTTTGTTTTGCTCTAGCGTGAAACATTTTAACAGAATTGCATCCATCAGATCAAAATCCTTCTGGAGGAAGTGGGAGGACAGAAATTGACTGCATTAAAAATTGCCTCTTGTTTTACATTCTTTCATGATCTTTAAGGCCTACCAAGTACATCTTTGTTTTGTACCTACATGCTATGTGTATGTATGAGTTCCTCCTTACATGTGGCCTTAGGATGGGATGAGAGAGGCACTGGAGGATCAGAAAAGTGGGATTTCCTTCTCCTAAAAATACCCCTAATTCTGAGTCAGAGCCAGAAGCACTAAACTACATTTTGGAGGGAAAGGATGCTATTTTGGACTAGATCAAGCAGATATGGACCACTCCTAGTTGTAAATGATGGCCAGAATCCTATATAGTTTTTATGTATGTGTAAGCATTACAGTTACGGTGCTTTGCACTGAATTCCAATATGTTTCCCCCCATCCCACTTACTAAGCAGCAGCTGCTATGATTAGCAGAGGTCTGTTCCCCTGACAATCACAAAACAGCTGGCTTCTGTTCTCATCCCCTCCCAGGAGTCATCCCCATTGTGAAAAGAAGAAAGAGTGTCTTTGTTCCTCCTTGCATCTGAATTTGCTGATGTGGGAGAAGCCATCTACTAGCTTCTTCCTGAGCAACAAGGGAACAGACCCCTGTCAATCCTGATAACTGCTACCCAGCAAGTGGAAATTGGGGAACTGCCATGGTCCCTACATAACTCCTAAGCTAGGGGCTGCAAAGGGGCCATGTATACATAACAGTCACAAGCACATAGCTCCAAGTTACACTTTCATAACTGTGAAGTAGGTTTCCAGCCAGTACTTTAGTACTTGGTAGCTATAATGGACATTTGATTTACTGCATGGTTGCATTGCTTTTAGTATCCCATACCCCTTAAATTGACTGATTAGTTTAATTAACTGGTATTTTATCTAAGTCTTGCAGAGGAATGGATAAATGAACTAGGTCTCCACTGTGCAAAGACCACCTTATTGGCTCTTGGTCCAATAAAGTTTTAAGTGTATGAAAAAAAAACCCATAAGTTTTGAGAACTGGTTCTGACAATCCAGTGACAGGTGCCTGGTATTATAAACAGTTTTCTGTAAAACAGTTTTACACTGGTTTATCCTGTTGGTCTATTTGACCCACTGCTGTCAATACTCAGTCTCAGTCTCAGGTAGGTTTACTTCCTCCAGTCCTCCTTAGGAGTTGAACCTTTGACCTTCTGCATACCAAACATTCATTTTACCACTGAACTGCATCCCTTTCTTCTTTCCTTGTGGCACTGGAGACTTACATCGCTGACACTTTGTTTCACTCAGATAAAAGTCCTGCTGAGTGCAGTGGGACTTTCGTTGGAGTAAAGATGCTTAGCATGACTCTGCAGGTTTACTCATAGTTCCTGAGCTATGATCAGAGTTGGAGATTAACCACTTCGTTTCCAATAGTAAATAGGAGTGTGTGCAGTGGAACCAGGGGTGAATAATGAAAGCAGTACACCCAGTAGGGGTGGAGGGGAGGAGCCGGGAGACAAATGTTTGGATAAAGCACCAGAGCTGGCCCATGACATTTCTTTCTCTGAGGCAAAGGATAAGGATAATCTTGTCAAAGATTTTGACATGATTATCTGAGGCAATTCCCCTCCCGCTGCATTCCATATGCAGAAGTGAGTTGACCTGATAATTGGATTTTCCTTCAAAGCTGGAAACAAGAGAGTGTCCTCTGCCACATCTGAGGGAAGCATGCGTCTTTAGGGAGCATAGGTCATGTGAGACACTTGGCTTTGTCCTCTAATAAAGTAGGATGGCCAGGTTGCTGAGAGGATATGATCAGAAAGTTGCCACTCCTGCTGCCCCCTTCCAAGAACCTGTTACTAGAAAAGATTTTTTTAATTATTTTGATTAGCATTTGGCATTAAAAATTTATTAACCAACACTCCCATTTCCCCTGTCAAAAAATCATTAACAGTCCATTAATTTGCATCACATAGAATTAATCATCTTGCTTGACTAATTTATTTCTTGCATTCTCTTTCTAATGTACATGGTTACACTTTTGAACAATAGGACCACTAAGGGCATTAATGGTCTTTGAACACTGTTATGCAGAGCAAACAAATAAGGTATAGGGACGTGCGTATCTGAGTTATATAAGGCAATAACAGAATATACTTCTGGGAAACACTACAGAGGAAGATTGTTTCACTTTGTCTCAGGATGACTCTGCCAAGCACTTTCTACCAACTTGGCATTAAGAGGCATAGATCCAAGCGTCAGAGCAAACCTTCATTGCAGACAAGTAAAGTACATACTGTTCACACACAAAGGCCTCATTCTGCAGTTGCCTACCACTACCAAGCAATCTGTTCATTCAGTAAGCCCAGGAAGTCTATATACAATGGCGACTCAGGCTGCATGAAGAATATGTCCCACAGACCATAGTCCCTATGCATTGTGCAGCCCTATTTATAATTTATGTCCAACTATGCTATGCTTCAAGGATAAGATTAGCAGCTTACCCACTCTGCCAAATTTTATAGTAATCCATAGTTTTTAATATCCTTGTCATTGGTGAAAATTAACAGTAGCAGCGGCAGCGGCAGCAGCAGCAGGCTTTCACCAATCATTGACAGACCCACAGTTTTTAACTTCCAGGAAGGCTTTTTGACTTTTCTATTTTAGCTCTCTTGAAATAAGCACTTTAATAAGACAGCACATGGCTACAGACTACAATACATGAAGGGCAACAAATAACTGACAGATCATTTGATAGATCAATGGATGGATCAAAAGGAAAACTAAGAAAAGTATCAGCTCTAAAATGATCCTAAATTTAAGGGTGAGTTTACAAAGGAAATATTACACATGTTCTTAAAATTTTCTGCTTCTTTTTATTAACTGTTGTTTGTTTATTAAGCAAAGAATGCAGCCCTCAAGCCAGTGGGACTGTTTGAACATTGTCATAATGCTTTTGCAATGTTATCCAGTCCATAGCTAGTAAGTTCAATTGAGACTTATTCCTAGTAGTTTATAGCATGGCAACCTAATACTCATACTAAAGGTCTTTTGGAATTCAATACCGTATGTCATTGGCTTCAGTCTGATTGTCTGCAGTGAGGTGTCAGTGGTGCAATTCAGGACTGAAGCTCCAGTGTGGATTACGTACTCCTTGACTTCCTTTAGCATCTTTGTTAGGCATGTATGCCTGAGTCCTAATCTTTTCTCTATAAAGGGAAGGAGCTTGCATTCATGAAAGGAGAGTCATTTTTGTGGAAGAACCTGTTCCACAAGCATAGTTCTCTTTCCTTAAAAAAGAAACTGCTAAACTACTTCTTTCTTGGAATGAAAAAGTTAGGATCCGAGCCAAATTCAGAATGATTAAAATATGCTTTTTTCTCTCTCTCTTCCCTTTCCAAATATGCCTATAAGTGAGAAGAGATTTTTAATCTACATTGGTTGTTGGAAACATGTAAATGTGAGAAAGATTAAATAAGGTGGGTTACAATCTTAAGACAGCCACAAATCTTGTGTGCAGCAAGAGATCATTTGGAACACTATTGATCATTCACCTAACCAAGATTGTTAATTCTATGTAGAAAATGTGATCTGCATCTCTGCTTCTGTAATTTTCCATACCTTGGATTTTGCAAAGTCTTCCGTACTCTTGTGCTTGCTTCAGACACTACAACTGCAACTGAATATTTTTTCATGTCTTGTTTTGGCAAATATTTCATAGTTTCTTAAACCACAGTTTCTCTGACACCTGACTCTGACCTGTTTCTAGTTTTATATCCTGGTTTGGAGAGGTAGTATCTTAAACCATAGTCTTTCAGTTCATATTAGAAGGGCAACTGGAGTTTAAGAAACAGGAAAATCTGTACCAAAACCAAATGTGCAAGGAAATAAGGGTTAGACAGGAGTGAAGAAGGAACATGGAATCTTGTGACTCATTCCAGGACTGAAAAACCATGGTTTACTGGACTAGGATCCTCATAGCTGAAGGTTTCAGAGTTGTTAGTGTGATTTTTGTTGCTATTGTGTGTATTCAAATAGTTTCCCACTTACAGTGACTCAAGGGCAAACCTATCATGGGATTTTCTTGGCAAGATTCGCTTAGAGAGGGTTTGTCATTGCCTTCCTTTGAGACTGAGAGAGTATGACTTGTTCAAGGTCACCCAGTGAGTTTCCATGGCTGAGCAGGGATTCAAATCCTGATATCCCAGAGTTTTAGTCCATCACTCAAACCACCATTCCATGCTGACTCTCTGTTCCTGTAATATCCTCATGAAATTCCACTGTGTTCTTTGGTGTAACCTCAGTGCCTAGATCTAGATTTATTTGTATGTTTATGTTACATTTATAATCCATGTTTCCTACAAAGAACTCAAGGTTGTATAACTTTCCTTCTCCCCACTTTATACTCACATTAACAAGACAAGCTGAAAGAGAGTGATTGGCTCACCCAATGAGTTTCATGGCTCAATGGAAATTTAAATCTGGATCTTTCAAGTCCCAGTCCAATATTAGCCATTGACTGGCTCTAAGATGCTGCTCCCATCAGCACAAAGGCTTTGTTCCACCATGATTCCTGGGAGCCACAATGCACTCTCAAGTCAATTTGATGTTAAGCTCAGCCTCATAATGTGATTGAACCAGATAAAATATATCCAGCTTGCTTGTGGGACTTAAGATGATCAGCAAATAGAAAAAGCACACATGTCCAGATCACTACAGATCACCACTACACTACACTGATCACTCCTTGTTTAATATTCCATATCCTTACTGAACCTGCCTCATATGAATTTTGCTTGCATCCAGTGGGGAAAGACCTGGCCATATGGTATAAAATACAAAGTAGCAAAATTGATATGAAGTCTTTGCTTTGCTTGATCAGACATTATAATAGCACAACTGCAGTAAGCAGCATATGCTCATTATGTTAGTATCCCTGTGATAAGCCCTATGTTGCTCCTCTACCCCTTTACGCAACCCTGGGTTTAGCTTCTGGGTGACTTCAGATCTCATTTGGTTGAAATTTCATTTCTAGCTGAGATAACAAATGAGATTGACTGTTGATTTAGAGATCCAGAAGACAATATAGCAGGGCTTAGGTTACCTTGTTTGCATTTGTTGCAAATATAAATATTGCAAGAGGAGATGTTCAGCCACATACACGGTACTAAAATACTCAAGTCCTCCTACATACTTGAAGGAGAAAAATATAACTGCTAATCTGATTGGTTTAATCTACAGATCCTAATCCAAATCTTATAAACTAAGTGTTACTTGCATGGCAGAATATTTCCATTCATCTTCTCATGTTTGTTCCTTTCATAAATTCCTTCTTATATTTTAAAAGAATGAAACAAGTGAAAGATATGAATCAAATGAGCTACATGAGAATATAAATGCTTTGTTACAGACCTTCCAGAAAAAATGTTCTTTGCTTCTATGGCCTGAAAGATGAATATGCTTCCACTTCTTTACATTCTACTTGCAGCTTGGGTTGGGATTCAGTTCACTGGTCACATTGCAGCCCAGGTCTAGGGAGCATATGGCCTTCCTGATGCTGTTGGACTATACTTCCCATCATCCATGACCATTGGCCATGCTGGCTGGGGCTGATAGAAGTTAGTGGACAGTAATATGTTGAGGTTCACAAGTTTCCCACCCCTGTTATACACACTTACTTGGGAGTAAGGCACATTGAACTCAATGGAACTTAACTTCCAAGTTGACTTGTCTAGTATTGCCCTGTTAACCACACTTTTGATCTTCTTGGTTTCTTTGAGCGTCAGTACACATAATTCTCTTCTTATGGTGGAGAAATAAGCAGAAATGTATATGCATCCATACCATTAATCTGGCCAGCATAGCTGGATTTATTCAAAGAGATCAAAGATATTCCCGCTTTTCTGAGAGAAGAGAGGAGATGATCTTTTTGAGAAGTGGCCCCTCCTTGCACTTTCTGAAGAAAAAGAAACCGTCATTCTGGAAAGAAACCATCTTTCCGGAAAAGATTTGTTAGCATGTTTTTTTTTCTCCATTTAAGTGGTATTTTGGGTGAAAATCACATATGATGTCCTTGCTGTCTCTTTACATGTGGAGTTGGTGTAAATCAAACATGAGCAAAGTATGGCTCTTTTTTAAAAAAAATTACAGCTCTAGGTGGTGGTAAAAAGTTTAGGGTATTTGTAGTTGGTGGTGAAGAGTTATGGGTGTAAATGTTCTGTGGTCAATCTTTCTGTGGATAAATTTACCAAATCCTCTGACAACAGTGGAAACTGTCTTCACTGCCCTGCACTGCTAAAGTAAGCCCAGAGCACATATCAAGGTAGCCTTTATATTCTGTAAGCACACTGGATTGCCATTACTCGGATAATTAGTAACTGGAATCAGGAGTCACCAGTATGAGTGAGGGAGTAATAATCCACTCAGTAATAAACAAAACCTCCCCCCTTTCATATTGGCAAGGATTCATCAGAGGAGAATAATGTGGCAATTGGTGTACATTATGTGATAAGTGCATTGCTACATGAATAGTTTTTACAGTGGTGCCCTGGCTCGTTCATAGTAATCATTATTTTTAATTACACAAAATAGTGCTGCAGTTAATATGACATTTGTACTCTATATATCAGCAAGCCTTAAGAATCATGTGTGGGCATACTATGTCATAGTACCTAGAAAATACTGTATGCTGCAGAATCAGGGAAATAGGGCTGTCTGCACATCACGGGTGGTCTGGCCATTACGATGTGATCAGTTTTGGTGCCGTTGTCTCCATGCTACATAAAGTGCCCAGAGGTAACATTTTAATGCTCCAGGTCTCATTTCAATCTAAACTGTGTGCCCCAAATGATGTCGGTTGATTGTTCTAAGTATAGATTTCACACAACAGGGGAGTGCATAGCCCGCAGGTGAATGAAATAAAAGAAAAAGTAAATGGGGATGGGGAAAAAAGAGAGAGGGAATAAAAAGAATTCCAGTTCTGAGCATTTGCAGCAAGGAGTGCCCAGACACCAGGGCCATAAATAATACTGGTTTTTTTTTTTTTAATTAAAGTAAAACAAACCGGCAAGCAATGAAAGAAGGAGGGTCTGGGTGTTTTTTTTAATGTCAGTGATGCCATAGGCTAGTACTCAGATCCTTATACAGTCCCTGCCTTTCAGTAATCTCAACAGCAATGATGTGTCAAGTTTTAAAGGAATCTCCTTTTCTAATAGGTTGTTCTTTCATCATATTAAAAATACTTATTAAAAATAAATTATTCCTAATTAACATAGTTCACATATTTTAGTTTTATTTTGTCAAAATGAAAAGTAATGCCTGATTCCAAAAAGTATCCATTTTAAAAACCAAATAGATCTCATTTATATTCTAGTAATTACTGAAAGGTAAAGATGAACATTTTGGCTTTGGCATTCACTCTTTACTCTTCCATTTTGGGTGTTTGTCTTCGTTATTGACTTAATGTTATTGTCTGCTTGTTGATATTGGAAAAGACAGCCTGTCAGATGGCTAATGAATTGTCTAGAAACATGAATAGGATGAGCAACTTGAAGGAAGAGAGCATTTGGTCAGGTAGAAGATATTCTACATCTAGTTCTAGGCAAGTCCATAGTGTAACTTCCAAAGAAAAGATTACCTGAGATTGTGGCCATTTCTGCACTACACTGTTATAGTGCTATTATTCCACTTTCAACATCCTATGGAATCCTGGGGTTTGCAGTTTAGGGAGGGGCATTTAGAATTCTTAGCCAGAGAGCTCTTTGGCCTCAGTAAACTACAAACCCCAGGATTCCATAGGATGTTGAAAGTGAAATAATAGTACTATAACAGTGTAGTGCGGAAATGGCCTGTGTGTGACTAATGGGAAACAACTGTATGTTCACTGTGCAAAAAATTGATCCTGTAGAAAGATACCTCTCAGGCTCATATATCTTAGTCATGGGGGAAATTATAAAATATAGTATGTTACATTAGGAGATTTGCTAGAACCTATTATTCTGTCAAATATAAGGTATCACAAAACTCTTTGTTACCTCTCCAGAATGTGGTTCACTACTTTGTTACCTTTAAGCTATACTTCTTTCTCTCTTCCAGATCATAAAAGCAGGCCACTTCCCAGTAGCCCTGAGCCATGGAAATCTTGAATATGTGCAAGTGGGGCTATGTGTGTGTCAAGGAGTAAAATTAATGGAGTATAAGTTGGCACTTAATAAAACCTCCCCATCTGAGCATGGCATTGCTTTAGTTTTAGCTTTAGCCTAGGGCAGAAGATGACGTGCAAAGATCCACATGAGGCAATCCTAACTGAAAACAGTGGTTCTCCATTCTGAAGCTGGTCAACCTGGTCTAATAAATTTTGCTGAAGCATCTGTAATTTTTTACCTGGGCAGAAGCCCGGCATGTAATATTAGCAGATGCCACTTTGTAATTCAATAGAGCATTAGGAGAACAGAGGATGGAATGCACTAGCAAAGTGTCAGCAGGAAATTCTGTGGCACTGATATATTCTAACATTTGAAAATGGGTTCTGGGGCTAAGATCTAATTCCAAAATAATCAAGCCACATCTGATGTAAACATTAAGCATGTGCATGGATCTAAAATACTGATGGACTTATTAAACAAATTAATACACAGCAAATGTTTCATCTTTCTATGTGATGCTGCAGAATGAGACCAAATGTAACAGATTACTGTGGCAGATTGATCCCCTATGTTTGGACATCCCTTTGGGCATCAGCTCTGCCTTGCTTGTATTAGCTGATAGCTCCCACTAGGAGCCCTGAAGAAGAATGGCGACTATTGCACTTGAAGATCAGAATTAAAATTTGACCTAGAGAATCAGTTGAGGGAAATAACAAAAGAAAGCATGAGAAGAGAGCCTTGCTTGAAGACCATGAAAGGCTAGGAAGACAAATCAGGTGAAAAGATTATGAACACTCAGATACATGGTTTCATTTATTTATTTATTATTTATTTATTTAAACATATTTATAGACAACACCTTCTATCTAGGGGAAATTTTAGTATAGTCTACTTACCTTACATTAAAAAAAAATCAATAGAATAACACAAAATGGAAGTATAAAATTTAATCATGTTATGCATCCTAAGGAATAAATTATATATCCTGCAATTCAAATAAAATTAAATAACATCTGGTTATAGCAATCAACAAAGTATTTATTGTGCTGTTATAATAACTGAATGCTAACAAAAAAATTATGTTGATTTAGGACACCCACGTGCATGTGCACACACATATGCTAGATAATTTATACCTCCCATCATGGAATGTTAGAATTAAACTTCTTGGATGTAATGTTATTTAGAATTATTTCCAAGAACACCATCCACCTCAGAGAAAGTATTTACCAGGTTTCTTTGGGCAAGTATACCATGTAACATGCATTTTAACTAGGTTTGAGTGTATATCCCATAAACGGCATGATGTAGTAGCATTATTTTGACTCAAAGGGAAATAGAGGTCAGGGTAAATAGTGTGACCTTTGAGTATCTGTCTGGATTCTAGACATTCCAACAGATAGCCATCTGGTTTATTTTCCTTTAAAAAAATACACAACCTGTGTATTTTTTTAAGTTTTGTATTATCCACTGTTATCACTGTATTTTATTTTAAATAGAAATAGCTAGCCACCTTGGGCCTCATATCGGAAGATAGGCAGGATATTAATTAATTATTAATATATTAAGTATTAATCAATTAATGTATTACTATATTAATTAATTATTAATTGATTATTAATATATTGCTAATTAATTAATTAAATCAAAATAGCAATGTGATTAGCTTTACTGCAGAAAAGATGGGGAAAGTACAAATACAGGATCAAATGGAATGGACTAGATGTATTTGAGCTGAATTTTTTATATAAAATGGAATGGACTAGTTTAATCAAATGAAATAGGGTAGATGTATTTGAGCTGAATTTTACATATAAAATAAGTTATATAATATTTGCTTATTTATGAATTTTGACATTCCTCCCTTAGCAAAATGTTTAGAATTTAGTGCATACACAGCATTTCTAGCACTGACACTCAGGTTGATGGATTTTGAGCCAGCGGCAACTAACCAAGAGAGGGATTGGGTGATTGTGGTGGGCAACTCAGTGAAAATGCTAACCCAGTGTGCAGCTGCTGTTTTCAATAATGACAACAAAAGCGCATTCTATGTTGAATATAATTAGAAAAGACATTTAAAACTGCTCATACTTTTATGCAAATCTGTGGTGCAACCACCCTTGAAAGACTGAATAGAGTTCTGGTCACCACACCTCTAAACTGTCATTATAAAGTTAGAAAAAGTACAGAAAACAGCAATCAAAAAGGTTGGAGCAACTTTCCTATGAGAAAGACTACAACTTTTGGAGCTGTTGAGCCTAAAAAAGAAGCAAGACTGGAGAGAGAATAAAGGATGATAAAATTGTAATTTGGTGGGGGGGGAAACTGGACAGGAAGAAACTTTTGGCTCTCAGTACTAGAACCCAAGGTCATCCAATCAAGCTGAATGGTAAGAGATTCAGGACTGATAAAAGCAAGAACTTCATATAGCACATCATTAAACTGTGGTATTCTTTGCTACAAGATGTAGTGATGGTTGCTGACTTGTATAGTTTTAAAAGAGGACTCAGGCAAATCTGTGGAGGTTACAGCCATCAGTAGTTACTAGTCAGGATGATTATAGATGACATTCAGTATCAATGGCAGCATCCACCTGCACTCATGTCCTGCTCATTGATGGGCTTCCCTTAGGCGTTGTGCAAACAGAATGCTGAAGTAGAACGCCCTTGATCTAATCCAGCAAGGCTAGTATATTCTTTCATAATTTTCTGAATACAGATACAGAAATGCACATCCTGTATGCTAATGTATTTTGTGAATACTAACTCTAGCTTAAATCCTATCATTAGTCTTACCTAGGGTAAACTAATCAAATCAACAGGGGTTGATTGTGTTGATTCATCATCCAACAATCAATTTGGTGGACCTGCTCTACTTGACACTAATCAACAGGATTATAGCTAATATGTGATAAGTATTTTTTTTTTAATCACATAGTCTTGACTATTCTTTTTTTATTTTGTCAGAATGCTGGTCTAACTTTCTGTATGTTTTATTTATTTATTATTATTTATTATTTATTATTATTTATTTGTATCCCGCCTCTCCATATGGATCGAGGCGGCAAACAACTTACAAATAGCATGTATTTCGAAACATTTCTATACATGCCCCCAACAAGCTGGGTACTCATTTTACCGACCTGTGAAAGGATGGAAGGCTGAGTCAACCTTGGAGCCCGGCAGGATCGAACTCACAACCTTGTGGCTTGCAGTACTGGCATTTAACCACTGCGCCACCATGGCTCCCTTTTTCACAAGTGCACTTTAAAAAAAATCAAGCTAGACCTGCCAAGACTTTGTCTTACTGTTTTCGAAATGAGTAGTTCCTTCTTAAAAATAATATTCATTAAAGAAAAACAATTGATAATAGGCATTCATTTGATCATCGAGATGTATAAATATGGGGGGGTCAATGTCTCAAAACATAAGTGTTGCTTTGCATCCCAACATAAGCAAGCTGTTTTTTAGGCATTCGTCTTGAAGGCCTGAAGAGGGATTCTCAGAGGGTTAGATTGAATGGGTTTAGATGGCTGGACATTATCAGGAATGCTGCTTTACTCTGCCAGTCATGCAGAGGCTTATAACTGGATTTAGAATTCAGCTGACTGCACTGAGACCTTCAAGCTGAATGTATGGAAATCTAAAGTGGAGCCTGCTCCTTTAAATGTCTGAACAGGACTAATATATAACCCCGCAATCTTTGTCAGTTTTAACATCAGGCATTCCAAGAAAGCAAGCAAGGAAAATATGTATGTGTGTGTGCATGGGTGCGCACACCTTCAAATTACCTATTGACTCATGGGAACCCCATGAATCTCATAGGGTTCTCTTAGACAAGAATACTCAGAGGTGGTTTGCCATTGCCTTGGGATGGAAAGAATTTTCAAAATTATTCAAAAATGGTAACAAAACAATGAATTTCAAGTGCTGAGAAACTCTGATGAGAAGAATCCTGGACTGAGAAGAAGTTTTGTAGTTCTGGACTTATTTTATGGAAAATTCACACATGGTTGTTTGGCACAGTAAACAGCATTTTCTGCATGGAAGATAGGATTTCAATGCAGAAATATTTATCCCAGCACAGAAAATGATGTGTTTCATGCAGAAAATGCTGTAATGGGAGATTTTTTTCTGTGTAAAATCCTAGAATGGTTGATTTGCATAGAAATTATCATTTTTACTGCACAGAGAATGCATTCTGTGTGTAGGAATTATTATTTTCCATGCAGTGAAATATTATTTTCCATGCAGCAGATGTTGTTTTCTGCAGAAAGCAAAGTATGTGCAAATTTTGCACAGAATGAGTCCCAAATTCCAAATAGCCTTCAAAGACTGCATAGTTTTTGAAGACTTCCTTGTAATGAGAAGAAAATTGCTAGAATTATTCATTGCTACCTTCAAGAAGAAACTTAGTGAAGAACTGCATCTCTACCTTCCTCTCAAATACAGCCTACTATGCCTAGTATTCCATGGTGGTTCCCCCACCCAAATATTAACAGGCCTGTCCCTGTTCAGCATCCAAAATCAGATTGGATCTGATGACTTTAGGATATTCAAGCAGCTGATGAAAACTTAGTAGCATGAGACTTAGGAGAGATTTCCAAAATGAGAGTTTTGTGGACCTTAGGTTGACTCCATTGTGGAATATGGTTTATCCTGCTCCCTCAGTGGCTGTTCTTCCCCTTCTAGCTATGGGTGCCAGATAGAACTTCTCATAGGTTCTGGGAGACTCCATCATGATTTGTTCATGAAATATAAGGAACTGCAGTAGAAGAAGGGGAAATCCCCATATGCAGAAAAGAATGAGTGGTGCACATTTTTAAAAACTTTTTTGTTACTGATTGTTGTTAATATTAAAGAAAAGGGTCTGGTCTAGGTCCTTCTTGTGTGAAATTGTAGCTTGAGCCTGATCAAATTCATTGTCCTTTTGAAGAGAAAGATGATAGCTAACTCAAGGGGACTTAAGCAATAATAGAAGGTACAATTCTCCAAGTGTGTCCTGTGTTCATTTTATCAAAACAGAATGCTAGCTCTGGACTGATAGAGCTCATGTAGAAGGAATGTGACTTTTAATAACCATTTAATGAAAAAGGATCTAAACATACAAGCCCCCCTCCAAAAACACCTTCCTATTTAACCTTTTTTAAATTCCCCCCTTCTTCTTCCTTTTAGTTTTGTTATCTGTTATGATACCATTTTGAAACATCCTCTGGACAGGTGACAGACACCTTCCTCTTTTTTATGAGCAAAGATTCTCATGGTTCATTTCACAGTCTGGTCATGAACTTAAATGGTGCTCTTAGGCAGGCCTTTCTGTCTCAGCTTTCTGTTGCTAACACACACTGGACCTCCTTACAGGAAATTATTGACACAGTGCTGTTTTAAATGCTGGATATTTACTTTTCATTGCAAATCTTACAGGCCAAGACAGCACTGTTTCTATGTTTATTTTGTTCTTCATGCTGAATACAGACAAGATGGTTCTAGCTTGAGAGCCAGTGTGGCATAGTGATTTGAGTGTTGGATTACAATGCAGGAGACCAGAGTTCAATTCTCGCTTTGCCATGGAAACTCTCTGTGTGCATCATTCACTCTCGGCCCCAGAGAATCTCATGATAGGTTCACCTTAGGGTGGCCATAAGTTGGAAAACAACTTGAAGACACACAACAAGTACTAACTTAGCATTTAAGCTAACCTTGTTTCTGACACCTCTGAATCATCATTACTGCTTTGAAACCCCAGTGGTTAACACACACACCCCATGCTTTGTTGCAAACTTGTCAGATTTCCACATCAAATTGGTTGTCTTGATTGCACAGTAGGATTACTTTCATTGTCACGCCTGTTTCAAAGTCTCTAATGTGGGCATGGAAGTACCATAATATTCCAGACAACTGGGATAGTCTAAGAGTTAGATGTGAGGTACAGCAGAGATGTGACTTTGCAAAGGAAGCTGTGCCTCTGCAGTGATCTGTAAATTGAGAATTGTCCTTGTGACCCATACAGCAAAGGAGGAGAGGAAGAGGAAAAGAGAAAGAGAGAGAGAAGTGAGGAATGTATATGACTAAGTGTCTAGGTGACAGCAAGAGGTACTTCTTACCTGGTGAGCCAATTCAAAGTGCCTGAAAGCATTGAAAGCATTTTGTGGATTAACTCAGCACAGCCAACAGCTCCCCTGTTCTGTGCTACCAAACAAGACATCTTAAAAATTTAGAAAAAATGACACACACACAAAAATGGAATCCAGTTCGGTACAGCAGAGAGAAAATAACACAGAAAAGTCCAAGACATGCCAGAAAAACTTTGTTTGTGCCCAGAGGGGTTTCAGAGATGGTGGTGGGTGATGTCATTACCTTATGTTACTGAAATCTCATAGATTAGAGAGTCAACTTGCATCTCAGACTGTGTTGTGTTCTCAGGTAAGAAGCCCAAATCACGTCCTTTGGTGATCCACCTCCTTCTGTTTGACTTCCTATAGTGTGCTGCACACCCAGCTGGTGTAATTTAGGATTGATCTGGATCTGGTGTTTAGTAATGGTGACAATCCAGTAGGCCATCTCATCTTTAGTATCCATACCCTGAAAGGAATAGCTTTCAGTCCATCCATCCATCCATCTGAGAACTCTCCTTTACTTTCCAGGTGGGAATGTGTTGGATGTCTTTCAGAATGGATAATCACACTGCCTCTCTATGGCCATTTCCGCACTAGCCTGTTATAGCGCAATGATTCCACTTTCAACATCCTCTGGAATCCTGGGGTTTGCAGTTTCGGGAGGGGCCGGCTGGCCCCTCCCGAAACTGCAAACCCCAGGATTCCAGAGGATGTTGAAAGTGGAATCATTGCGCTATAACAGGCTAGTGCGGAAATGGTCAACGTTAGGCCACCTCACTTTCCCTTAAGCTCCCATCTTCTTTAATATTTAATCACCTGTGATCAATGTATTTCATTTGTGCTTTAAGGGAGTGTCACAACAAGACAAGATTCACGAGAGGGAATAAAACCAACACCTGAGGTTAATCAGGAGAAAAGGTTGCCTTCAGCTTGTCCCTGTGCCCACCTTTTCCTTCAGGTCGAAATGAATAGACTCCTGTTTTGTGCCTGCCCGGATTTTGAGGGAAGGTGTCTAGAGCTAGAGACTCCTCAAGGCGAGCAGGAACGGAGATTTCCTAAAGGAGAGCCTTTCCCGTGTCTTGCTTTGCTTACCTTAAAAGAAAAGGAGGGGGAAAAAATTGGGAGTGCCAGGTCTAGAGATGACTGGAGCAGGGGGCTGGGGCAGCCTTGTCGGAAAGCCAGGATTGCAGGGTGAGTTGAGTTGTCGTGGGGCGCACTTGGAGCGTGACTGCCTAGTAGGGAAGAGTCTCCTACTTAGAGGAAATCGTCGCACTAGACTGTTACAGCGCTATTATTCCACTTTCAACATCCTGTGGAATCCTGGGGTTTGCTAAACTGCAAACCCCAGGATTCCATAGGCTGTTGAAAGTGGAATAATAGCGCTGTAACAGTCTAGTGCGGAAATAGCGCCAGAGGGTAAGCAACGATTCCGAGGGAGCTTAGAAATGGAGGGAATTTGAAAGTGGATTCCCCCTCCCCATCCTTCCTTCCTCCTCTCCTCACCGCGTCCCCCTTATTTTTATGTGAGATCGCGGCTGGAGGGGGGGAGGTTGCTTGCAGGAGACTTCCTGCCCTCCAAAGGCATAGATCGCTCTGGCAATTCATGCATCTCTGCAGAGGAGCCTAGTTCTGGAAAAACGGGGAGAGGGGCGGGCGGCAGACCTTGCGCGAAGGCATGCGTGGGAGAAGGAAATCACAGCGCCTGGCCTGAGACGCCAACCACGAAATACATCTTTCAGGCTCCATTTAGGTGAAACTGAGCCGTTTTCCTTTAAGGCAAGGAGGCTCTTAAGATCTCTGGATTCCCACGGAACAAGACTCTGCGCTCTTTCCTTCTCCTTCCCCTTCCCGTGCACCCCACCCCCGCCTCGCTCTCTTTCTCCGCGCAAGGAAAACGTGGGTTGCTACCATTTTATTGTTCTGCCGGAGAAGGTCGGAGAAGGCGCTGGTGGACTTTTGTAAAGGGGTGAATCAACCCGGGGGGGGGGGAGGAGAGAGAGCAGGGGAGATTGGGGGGTGGGGTGAGGGCGCGTGTCTTCTCCACCCGAGGATTGGTTGGGAGAAAGCCCCAGCGAGCGATCCCTTCGCGTGGGTAAGCCTCCCTCCCCGCCCACGCACATGCACACACACGCACACACCCCACGAGAGAGAAAGAGAGCCAGGAAAAGGAGAAAGAGGGAGGGAGGCAGGGCGGGTCGGACAGAGTCATGTCTGGAGGGCGACCTGGTGTCTCTTTGACGTCGTGGTGCCCTGCTGACATCGTCCCTCTCTTGAAGCTCAGGCACACACACACAAAAAAGAGGGGGTGGGAAGGAAGAGTTGGAGGCAGAAGCGCCTTCCTTCCTTCCGCTGCTGCTGCTGCCGCCTCCCGTTTCCAGGGTGAAATCCGCAAGGCTGAGCATTAAAAATCCACACGAGGAACAACCTGCCTGCCTACCGACCACCATCAGCACCCAGCCCCTCGGCAAGGAATGGCCCCGTCCTAATCAGTGTGTCAATCGGATACTCTTTCAGAGCCGTCCGCGTTTAACATTGCACACCCCAAGAGAGAGAGGGGACGAGGAGCCCTTGAGAGGCGATGGGCTCCTTAAGACCGCGGAGGAGCCAGACCCAGGCAGAACTGGTAGGCACGGGGCGGCGGAGGGGGGGCGGCTTGGAGTAAAGAGAGGGAGAGAGCCACAAAGGTCTTTTGTTGGATGCCGCCCCTTTCCCCACTCCCGACCCCCGCGGCGACTTTTTCTGCAGGGATCTCCGAGCGGTTAGGAAGCGGAGGAAGCGTCCGCGTCCAGCGCTCGCAGAGAGAGAGAGAGAGGCTGGCCATTTCCGCACTCGAGTGTTATAGCGCGATTATTCCACTTTCAAATCCTATGGAATCCTGGGGTTTGCAGTTTAGGGCCCTCCCTAAACTGCAAACCCCAGGATTCCATAGGATTTGAAAGTGGAATAATCGCGCTATAACAGTGCGAAAGAAAGGGAGAGAGTGGACAGCGAGCGAGCGAGCGAGCTGTTTCGGCGGCGGCAGCGGGTCGTGGTTTCAGCACCAAAAGCCCTGGACAGCTCCCTGCGCGTTGGCCGCGCCGCCTGCTTGCCTTCGGTCTCCCTCCCTCCCTCCCTCCCTCCCTCCCTCCGCTCCTCCCCCTCCCCCCGCATTACTGTACAGCTGGAGATGCATCTAAATTAAGTCCTATTCAACAACAAGTAGATCTCTTCTGTTCGGGAACCACACTAGGCTCTGCTCTCAATTAAAGTGCATTTTCTCTTCACGGAATTGACCGTCAGCCGTAATTATCCCGATTTTCTCTCTCTCTCTCTCTCTCTTTTCTTTTTTTGTCTCTCTCTGCCTCCCTCCCTCCCTCCCTCCCTCCCTCCCCTTGCCCCTTTACCTCGCTCCCTCCCTCCCTCCCTCCCTCCCTCTTCTTCTTCTTGCAGGAACGACTCTTTGGGAACCTGGTCCACCCAGGGATGTAAAACTGTGCTTACCGATGCATCCCATACGAAATGCTTATGTGATCGTCTCTCTACCTTCGCCATTTTGGCTCAGCAACCTAGAGAAATAGTAAGTAACAAAGCGGGGGGCGGCGGGGGGAGAGATCCTGACTTTAAATCAAAGGCTGGGAGAATTTAAAAAAAAAAAAATTAAATGGAAGGAAAGAAGGAAGAAATTGCCCGGTATTAACTCGAGGAACCTTTCGGTTGTGTGCGCTGGGGAATTGTATAAGCGTTGCAGGCTGGGAAAAGGACTGCCTTTTCTATTATCCGTCTCAGCTCATGTGTATGAATTTCAGATTTTGCCATATAACTAAGGGCTGGACAGTTTGAGATGTCTAGGAACTCCTGTTTTCACAGGGAAAACTTGGCAACTGTAATGTAAGGTATTACAGATGCTTATGAGTATTCTTTAATTTTTAAAGGTATGTGCAATTGGTTTGTCATTATTATTATTATTATTATTATTATTATTACTGCCACTAGAACGAAGAACCTAGCTACTCTGGTTAAACAGATTGCAGTTCTGCATTGGGCATTTTCAGTATCTATGGAATCTATGCTGTCTGTTGACATCTGATGAGGGAGAAAATCTCGTAGACATAAAATAAGGAATAGATGTGTGTGTGTGAACTCAAAAGCATAATTGCTTGTTAAATAGGTCTTTTATAAATGTTTATTAAATAGGTTTTTAAACCTAGGGAAAATAGATTTTAAGTGCATAATCAGAGAAACTAGAAGTGTTTAGCTGGAATAAACTTAACATCCAGGGAAAGATATACATTTTGTCTTGCCTGGATGACAAATCATATCTTGATAGAATGTAATTTACACAGGAGCCTTGAGGCTTCTTTTCAACAGCACACGGTTAAATCAAGCAGCGTATCACTGCAAACTTCTAGGTCTAATTGTTTTGTTAGCATTAGCTTGTACCATGTACATTCTGGAACAAAAAAACCCGGTGCAAAATGTGTGCTGGCTTAAAAAGCACATCTCGAGAGGCTTGGGGGCATATTTAATAGCACAAAAGAAGGCTTTTTTACCTCAAGGTCATTTATTCTTTTACTACTATAAATATTAAATGCTAGAAGTGCCATTGCTTTAGTGGTCCAGTCTTTCAAATAATGTATGTGTTTTATTCTTTTATTTTCTTTAAAATGCCTAAATAAAGACACATGGAAAATTAATGCTGGTGTCATGATAAAGTTGTTGTAAAGTCAGAAAGTTTGGTCTTTGATTTTGGCTAAGGCGATTGGATGGCTTTTTCTTTGTCAAAATAAACCAAATCATTTCTTTAGCACTGCTTTCGAAATACTTCTGGCTAAGAAAGGGGGAAATCTATTTTTCTTTCATTGTTTTTATTTTCTAAGCTAAGGAGATCTTTAATGTCAATAAAGATAATGGACTCCCATTAAGCTGTTGACTTCACTCATCTTCAATAGTCTTTCTATTTTATTTTTCTGCTTCTTATCCTCGTGGGATAAAATGACCAACAAGAATAGTATCTTGGTATTCTGCAAGTGCCAGGGCCTCTGAGATATCAGACACTCAAAGAGAAGCTAAAGAAAGGAGAATTGATGGCTTATTGGCAATAATCAGGTGGAGGTGGCCGTTCTAACCAAGTTAGATGTGTATCTCACCTGTTTTAGTTTTGTTCGTAAGTTACTGGAACATGGTTTTATCTGATAGATATTTGTTATGGTCCACAGATCATGGAATCATCTGGTGCTCCTTCAGTCACCCTTATTGTAGGCAGTGGCCTTTCATGTTTGGCTTTGATCACCCTAGCAGTTGTCTATGCAGCACTATGGAGGTATGTAATTATTGGGTGGTTTTAAAGAAATGTGACATGATTTTGAATAGGGAAGAAGGGGGAGAATAAAGAATTTTGTCTTTTTTAAAATGAGGAAATCTCTTCTGTGGAGGAATTTTAATCAGACCCTGGAATATGGAAGCATTTCTAGTAGAATGACAGGCTTTCTATTCTTGCTTGGCCTATGAGTGCCCCCCCTTCTTTTCTTCTCCTCTTTGACATTCATGATATTTGCTCTTATCAAGCAATTGGCAAGAAGACTGGAGTTCTTCCACTTCCAAAGACTCCCCCTTCCATTTCTGTAGAGAAGCATGTGTGAAGCATGTGCCCTTTCAGTTCAGAAGCACACACTCATAAGAGCTCTGACTATCCAACACATGGAGTCCTGGGTTGAAATGACTATTGTGGTAATCATACTTTGACCAGTGACCTCCCCTAAAAGAAGCAGCTGAGTGAGAACACCCCAAGGCTCTCCCACTCTTCTCTAATGTACTCCTTGCTCCTATTGGTTCCATGGCACAATCAGGTGCTTCTTCTGCTCATCACTCAGAGGCTTCTCGGTAACTTTTTGTCCTGGTTCCACATCACACATTCCTTTGTCTTTACCCCATTCTCTCTAAGTGTTCCTAGGGATACATTTGCACAGAAAATGTCTCATACACAATGAGATCCTCTTGTGGAGAGGGAAATGTTGGCCAATGCAAGACATTCACCATGTGAATGCCTTATCAAGGATTAAAATGTGGAGGCAAAATTAACTGTGTGAATTAGTTTTCACAAAGAAAAGTCATGGAGGAAATTGTGCTGAAATGGACAAGACATCATAATTTAGAAAGGAAAATTGCATCAAACAGTAACTGGGAAAAAGGGAGGACATAATGAATTTGGGGTGCTTTCCTCTGTGACGTATGAGAAGACAAATAATCACTGAAATACTCATCTTGTTGTTGCATGAGAAATAAATTAATACATCTACTTGCACAAAGAAGTTCATTTATGTGGCCAGAAGACATAAACTGTGGATCATATAAATCACCTTCCATTTACACAGTAAGCCTGCCCCCCGCAACCTCCCACTCAGTGTGAAAATACATTATTATATATCTGTTTAAACAAATGCTGTCACAATAAGAACTGTTATGAGGGAAAATGGTAAGGATAATATTCCACTATCTTCATACCTTCTTATTTAGGTAAGAATGCTTAGCACCAAGGCCATGCTAAATAATAAGCCTGGAAGTATTTATTGCCATAAATACTATAATACTATACTCAATCACTGTGTGTGTGTGTGTTAAAAATGGGAAAATGTTGAATGCATCCTAGTGTGTATTAGTGGCAGTAAACCACAAATATGAACAATGAAGCAAAACATGAAATTTCTCAATATTAGAGGAGAAATTCCTGCCCACAGTGAAGGCAAAATTGGAAAGACAGTGTCTGTATTTTCAGAAGGGTCACTCTTTTTTTCTGAATAAAGGCTCATGAGATGGAAGTCTATTTTGTCACACAAGCTACACTTTTCATGGATGGTCACGTCCTAATAATAATGTTTCATCATCAAATAATAAGGGCTTCATAGTTATGGGGCTCCTGCAGTCAGGCACGTCCAAGGCTTCCCATGGGAAACTCAACATAGATGTAACATCAGTGAGTGAAATGTTTCAGTCCAGGAAGATTATGAAGGAAAAGATGGAATTGCTTTGGGGACCAAAGTCTTGTTGTACAAACTGCTTAGCCACCTAACCCCTTTAGATCTTTTTAAAAAAGGGTGACAATAGTCCTTCTTGGTAGCTACCACTTCTTGGTAAGCCGAGAGGAGACTGAAGTCACAAAGGCAACTAGCTGAACTGGGGAGAAAGCAACAGAACAAGAAAGCAGTACTGGGAAGAGCAGCCAAGGTGGAGCATTGGGTCCACTTGAGATCTCCTTGCTTGCTGCGTAGCCACAGTCCTGCCTGTAACACATTGTTTCAGCTTATTACCCCAATGAAATTACTCCTATTCTTTAATTTAAATAAAACTAAAACACATTTAGTGGTCTAAAACTAGTTTTCTGTTTTGCCTCCTCTTTTTGGTCCATGATTTTCTGTTACAGCAGGTGTAGGCTTACTGGCTGAGTTGGTCTCATTGTTATAAATTTTATTAGGGGGAAAAAACAGGTCACATAGCCACTTCCAATTGATTTTTCACCTAGTTTGCCTGTAGGCTGTGTTCCAAAAAGGTTTTCCCAACCTAGAACTTCTATAATGTTTTTGTAGATTGGTCCAAGTTCAAATATGCTAAATTAGGTAGACAGAGAGACAGATCTAGCAACATTGGGTGTCCGAATTCACTTGTAGGTACTCTTTAATACTTCACTGAGCTACGTGAAATATTAGCAAGGGCCATAGCTTATGTCTTCTCTGAAGAACAGCAATTCCAAAGGATGATTCCCTGTTTTCTCATATGTGTATTAGATATACAGATGACCTGAAACCACTTAGACTAGACCCAGTGAGTCTGTTGCTGAGACAGAACTCTCCCACTCAGATGCCCTAGGAACATCTGGAAGGCCACAAGTTGTTTCCCACCCCTGAACTATAAGTTAAATGTGTGTAGAACTCACCATTTGGCAGTGAAACTATCAATATTCTAGTTTGTATTTACAAATTACTTGAATGTATAGTCTAGCTTTATGACTATTTACTGTCACTTTTTCCAACGTGGTGCCTTCCAGAGGTTTTCAATTACAGGTTCCACCCACCAACATAGGCAGTGGTGAGGAATTATGCTATTTGCACCACACCTGAGACACAATGAAGTTTTTGGAACATTCTGAAATGTGTGCTACATTTTTTAAAATCTTTGTGCAATGCTGTACTTAGTAATTATTGGCATGACTGAGGCAAAGTAATATATGCACAAACACATACACACACGTACAAGTGTTGATTTCAATGTTCAGTTTGGACCTCTGAAGCCTGTATGTTTTCAAAGTATTATTGAAACACTCAAGAACTGCCAGTCTTAGTAGCAGTTTGTTTTTAATAAGAATTTTAAAACTGGTATGTGATGCATTTTGAAAGCCTTTTGTTATATGTGTTTATTTGGACAGGTACATCAGATCTGAGAGGTCAATAATTCTAATTAATTTCTGCCTATCTATTATCTCATCAAATATCCTTATATTGGTTGGACAAACACAGACCCATAATAAGGTATGACTAAACTGTCTTTAAAATTTAATTGCAATCTGTTTTTGTATAGCTGAATGCTTTTCTCTTCTTGGCAAAAAAAGGAAGTTCCTTTGCAGAAATTTGACAGCTTTTCTGGTGAAATAATAAAAAGCCAAAGAAATGATTCAACATGTTTCCTAGGAAGTTCTTCTTCTCCCATTTGGTATCATTCCCTCTGGATAATTAGTGTGCGTGTGTGGGGTTTGTTTTTGTTTTTTTCTGTAGCAAACTTGTGCAAATTTCAAAGCTAAAAAAGTTCAAAGACAAGATACATCAAAAGCACAGATTCTGGCTCATTATGGTTGTTGTAATAGGATTGTGCTACAATGTTTTTGTCTTTTTTATTAGCATACTGACATTCAGTAGGCAACTATAAAATACTCAGAAGCTAGAGTATTCTATTGAAACATTTGAAGAGATCTTGTCAAGTGAATGCTAAACTAAACTGGTCATGATAAGGTGTGTCTTCTGTGCATATATTGCTCAGCTATGGCTTATAGAATATATTACTTTCTGGATATATAAAGTGTACTGAATATTGACAGAAATAGGTTCTTTTGATGAAATCAAACATGATTACCAAGTGTTACTCAAGCTAGTTGACTTGAAGTTCTTGGGATCAGTTAGTAGAACTAACAGTCTGGCCCCAAATCCAGTGTGCAACGACTCAGTTTCAATCAATAAAGTTGTTTTCATACAGTGCAGTGTAAATTTGTTTGAATTCATCAGCCCTGATATGAGATTCAGTCTTGTCTAAGGAGTTACAACTAAGCTGTGAATCATGGTGATCCATTTGTGCAAGCAACCAATGAAAAACTCCTTGTGAGCACAATGGCTTAAAGGATTTAGGAAAATCTGTGTGCTGGTTTACTGTGTGAATTCCTGTCATCTATGGTCTTATTCCTTTAAATTATGTGGTATTCTGACCATGGCAATATTTCAGTTGTTGGCTGATTGGTTGTGGAGGGAAGGGAAGGAAAGTTCTCTGATGAAATTTGTAACCTGATCCCTAAGACTCATTGCCCCATTACATTATACAAAGCCCCAATTAGAAGGGCACTCCAAAAATGTGTTCCTCCTTAGAGTCATGCGAGTTGCAAGGTTCTGTGTTGCAATGGCTATCCTAGTGAAAATATTGTGGTATTAATCTTATTAAAGCCGAAAAACTAAGATCAATATACTTCACCCTTATCGTCACTGTGGGTCTGACACATGATTTTAATCATCACACACATACATGAATGTGTGAATACATAACATGATTTTTTAAAGTTTTTATTTTAAAAAAAACCTACTACTGTTACTAATTCAGGACACTGAATTCTAGAAACTTTGCTTTCATATAGCACAGTGTATCTCTCCAGAGTGTACTCAAGAAAATGCTTTCCCAGTCTTTTAAAACTGCAAGAAAATCTGTCACTGATTTTAATGATGTGTTCCTCCTGGTGTCAAGAGAGAGAGAGGGTGGGGGAGAGAGAGGGGAATCAGATGCATTCCTTAAGCTCTCATATTCTCACTGTGTGACTGTGGAATCCTTTTAGCTGTCTGGCAGTGGCTGCTCAAGCCAATTTTAAATGACTGTTCTAATTCTTAATTCTATTGTATCACAGAGGTGCAGTAAGACTGATTCTTGCATTATATCAGTGCATTTAGCAATGCAGGCATGTGCCAGTGTGCAATGCCAGAGGAAGGAACTCAAGCAGCATTCCCAGCAGCAACCTCTGTGATCAGAGGTTGCCAGAAAGCTGAAATTCCATTCTCTGCTGCATGGGTTTTCCCCTCCCATGTTTTACTGTTCACCCAAATAGGTTATTCATGTGTAGATTATTAATCTTAAACATAATGGACTGGATATAATTGTGTTCCATTCTGGTGACAGAAATGCTTCTGTTAGCTTTCCATGTACCCTCAGCATCTGCTTCAGAGGGCCGAAAGCAGATATTCAGGTGGTATAGAGGTCTTCAGAGAGTGAGAGGAGAAAGTGACATATTTTTAATAGTAGAATGGTAGATTTAACCCAAATCAGCACTCAGAAACTGTGGCAGGAAACAAAGAATTATATGGGTCCCTTCCCTTGGGAAGAGAAATGGGGGAAGAAATGTGTTGGACACCTGGCATGATGCCCTGCTGTTCAACAGGGTGTCTTAATATTCCAAATGAATATTCCAATTCCAAGTTTTGTATTGTTTTTGAGGGAACTATAGTTGCTGGAAGCCCCCAGCTAACACAGCCACTCACCATGGTAGTTGGAACACTCTGGAACCTATAGTTGAAAAAGTGTCTTTTCTGTTTTCTGTGAATACAGAGGTATGGGCCTTTCCACCCAAAGTTTGCCGTGCCTGCAAAAAAGACACTGGATGGGCTGATAAAGAGAGCTGGTATTCTTGATCAATTTGCATGGTCAGTGGCTTTTAGAAAATTTACCATTTGTCTGACCCATTCCTCCACATTTTTCAAGGTATTTTGAGATTTAGTGTGCTTCCTTTGAGAGTGGAGTAGTTTGTAGTTGCAATCTTATATCAGCTTACCTGGGAGTCAGCCCCATTGAACTCACTGGGATTTACTTCTCAGTAGACTTGTACAGGTTTGCACTATATGCATTGCTGTATTCCATTCCACTGCTACTGACCAAAATAATAATAATGATGATAACAACAACAGTATTAGTAATAATAGTAATAACTTTTTGACACAGAAGCAGGTTTACAGCCAAAAAAATGGTAGGGGGTAAAAATGTATTTACTTAAACATATATTTCCTTCTTACCTTTTTTCCTTAATTTGTACGTTCCTTTTCCACATTGCTGAGAAAAGTACTTTGTATTGATAAAAAGCAGAGGAAGACACTGTCTGCCAGCCTGTTTCTATTAACTACCAGGAAAAAAATGGTTTTAATAGTTTTGTTTAGTGCCTAGCCAATACATTCTGATACCTTGTATTTTGTGCTGTCTTCATCTAGGTGCTAGGTATTTTGCACGGCATTGTCTTATATGGCAAAGCCATGTGTGTAAACTTTGGTGGAAGTCTGTTGTTGCTATTCCTGTCTGATGAAAACTACAAGTGTGAGGGTTCCCAGATGTTGAGGGTCCATTGTAAAATGTGTTTGTAACAGTTCAAAATCTAGAGCTGAAACTAGACCTGTGCTGATATTTCTCTGACAAGACTTATTTAATCATTTGTTCCAGAATATTTAGGTCTAAAAGTAGCCTGGCCTCAAGGCAGCCTAGAAAGGAAATAAATAAACACAAAAATAAGTTGAAGATACTGCCTGAGCACTTGGTACAGAAACAGATTCTTCTTCTTCATGATTCCATTATGGGCTTGCTTGTTTGTTTATATTCCCATCTATTATTTTATAAAAGAGTCTTACTTATAGAATCATAGAACCATAGCATTAGAAGGGACCGACCATAACTTATTTCATCTGTGATTTTTTTAGGTTTTTGGGTTTTGTTTGTTGTTGTTGTTGTTGTTGTTGTTTAAGAGAGCAATAGCCCTATGCTTGTTAAAGGGGTGATTCTGGGATTGTAATTCAAAAAAGTAAATTTCCCAAATCTTTACTTTTCTTGGACCATCTCTAAAGAGTAGAGTACTTTAAGCATGGCTCTAAGAGTGCAGTTATATCTCTCTTTCAAAAATGGCCACAAAACCATTTGCATGCTCTGCACAGATCTGTTTGTGTTGTCTAGACAACATTCAGTGTAGATCTAAGAAAGGCAAATTAAAATTCCTACTTGTACATGGTGATTCTGCAGTGAACTTGACTGCTATCAGCTTAGGCTACATATCATGTCTATTCTGCAGGTAAAATAAATCATGTCTATTTATAAACTGTGCCCTCCCAAAGGAAGTCAGACTGGCTCCATCCTTTCTGATTTCTTGGTGGTTATCTAAAGCCATTTCCGCACTAGGCTGTTATAGCGCTATTATCCCACTTTCAACATACGATGGAATCCTGGGGCTGGCCAGCCCCTCCCTAAACTGCAAACCCCAGGATTCCATAGGATGTTGAAAGTGGAATAATAGCGCTATAACAGCCTAGTGCAGAAATGGCCTAAGACTGTTATTTCACTTGGTCTTTGAACCTTAAAACCAGGCTTTGGGGCTCTGGCTATTTTAAGTGTCTGGTTTCAGAGCTATTTTAAAAAAGGAGTTTTAATCTGTTTTTACATTTTTATTCATTATTTGAAGTTTTGATTTTTTTTTTTAACCTGTTGTCGATTACTTCAGGGGCCCTGCCAGCCTGGAAGAAGATGGACAAATACAATCAGTCAATCAATCAGTCCATCAATATATGCTGTCCCTAGGTTCTTAAATAAAGGAGTTGTTTTTGTTATGTACTTTCCAAGCTGACTCCAGTTTATGGCAATCTTATCCTAGGGCTTTCTTGGCAACATTTCTTCAGAAGAAGTTTATCACTGCCTTCCTCTGAGTCTGAGAGAATGTGACTTTCCCAAGGTCACCCACTGGGCTTTCCATGGCTGATCAGGGAGTCAAACCCTGTTGTCCCAGAATCCTGGTCCAACATCAAACCACAACACCATATCTAAAAATATAACATGTAGCAAGCAAGAAAACAAACAAATCTGTCTTTTTTTTAAATATACTCTACCATCAAAGGCCAAACAGTAACATTCCTTATTTATGCCACTTGCCCTTCATTTTCCTTAGAAGGAATATCAATGCAACAATTCTAAAATGTGCAGGGAAACAGAACTAGGGAACTTGTGGTCTACTAATGGTGCTGAACTCCAAATCCCTCTAGCTTTTTCCAGCCTGGACAAGGGTGCAGGATTATGGGAGTAGTTCTTCATTGACATCTATAGGTCTGCAGATCCCAAAGCCCCTACAGTGGTGTTGTACAGTTCAGAGATTCTCAAATAATTGAAGACAAAGAAAATGGTTCTATAGTAGCACCATTTCCCAAATATTGGAACGTACTCTTGCTATTACACTTAATTGCTTACTCCTTTATCTTCCTGTTATTGGAGGTGACATGGCAGTATGCAAGTCTCCTCTCCCCTCTTTTGATTTAGACAAGCATAGGACAGGTCTTGGATTTCTGAGCATCTCTTTCCCTCACTGTTTGATCTGTTGCCAGTGATTTGTTTCCCCCATCCCAAGTGCTTCGATATTCCATAGTTCCTATCATTTGCCAACCAGCATAGTCTTTGGTCAGTTTTGATGAGAATAACCACCCAGACGTGTGGAAGATATCATGTAGAGGAAAGCTGCCGTAGGTGGTGGTTAGAGAAACTGATCTCTTCTCCAGCATTATAGAATTGGCATGATCCATGCTCTAGCATCAGCAATAACCTTGCTTTCTGTTCCTTTCTTTAAAGCAACCCTTTAAAGCAGGCACATATAATAGACTTTCTGTTCCTGTCATTAGCCTAACTGTCCTTGAGCACACACTCGCATGTGAAGAAATATAATGGGCAGTCATGGGTGTTGGTCCACAGCAGCTCCCATGATTGAGGCCATAGTAGTTCCACTGACAATTATAGCAATTGCCATGTGATATTATATTCATACCCTGCATTTCGTTGTGTGAATAACTGTATGCAAGGATATTTAGAACAGCCAACATAGAAATTAATAGTTGTTGCATGAATTTGCCCAAAGAATTTTTTTAAAATAATTTTTACTTTACAGTACTGTATTTTAGCAAAAACCCTTGCTACCTCATCTTCAGCCTCTTAATTTCCAGATTGACAAAAATAACAAAATACCTAAGAAGGCTTCTCCTGATTCCACATCATTTCAGTCTTTCCAAAAGAGCAGATAACCCACACTTTTATGCTCAAAACATAAAAGTATTTTTCATGAGTATTTATGTACTGAAGCAAGAAGCTGGTCACATCTAAAGACCTTTGATTGCTGAAATAATGGGGCATATTCTTTTGTAGCCTTTTTAAAGATTTGAATTCAGTTACTAGTATATGTAAGGCAGATTAGCTATCCTTGCCAGCTATCAAGGAGTGGCTGCGAAGGATATAGTTATCTTGGAAGGTCTGCAGGGAAGTACAATTATGCCAAGCACTGAAACAGCTGAGAGTGATATTAAACATCAATTCTCATGTATCAGGCATTATGACTATTTGTCTGTTAGCTTTATACAATTTCCCTGAGTGAATTAAGAGGATAGAAAGTCAGAAGAACTTTAAGAGACTGCTCTTTTGCCTGCTTAAATTACCTCTTGTTTCCTTCGTTGGAAACAAGATTGAGATGTGTTTGTACCTCAGAAAAAAGACTTCTCACTCTGTTGACAGGACCATTAGCTTTCTAGAATTACCATGGATTCTAGAAAACTGAAGTACTTTTTTAATGATTTCAGATGCACACTTCTAGCGAAGAGGCATCTCTCTCTCTCTCTCTCTTTTTCTCCCCATTTTTTCTCTCTTGATCTATGAACCAGTGTCTCATTTTGAGCCTTCAGAAGTAGCGGTCATAGCTTTTTAGCTCCTTTAAAAGATGGGCAAGTACAAAATGGAAAAAAAAGTGCAATGGATTGTATAGACACTTAGAATGGAAAATATATGGTCAGCAGAAGGATTCCCCCTCCCCATTGTATTTTTCTTTTTAGGTTGATCATTTGCTGAAAGCCAAAGGTGTGTGTGGAGGGAGAATTACCAGCTTTTTGTCAGCTTTCTTAAGGAAAAAGAAAAGTGACAAGGAAAAAGCCCTGAAAGTTTATACAATTGAGTATAACCAGGGTGGATATTTTAGTTCTAAACATTTATATTTAAATAAATATGGCTGACAGTACTGAAAGGAAACTTGTGGCCATGGATACTTTGGTAGACTACATTGGAATGTTGCTATTTTGTGTGTATTTTTTCAATTATTAAGTCTAATGTTTGGATGTAAACTGATATTGTTGAGCTAACCTTGGTGGGACTAAAACTGGCTTAAATCTAATGAGCCAAACTGGATTTATGATCTAGTGTGACTGTACCATGCAAGTATGCCTCAGTGCTTGGTCTGGTACTAGCTTTGCTGCCTCTTTATCTCCATTGACTCCCAACAACAGTAATTAGTGAGGATAGGGGTCCTTCTTCTTTGCAGGTGCTATTCAGTGCTACTTGGTAGCCTCCCATGACCTAATGCTATAGTCTTCCCTTCCCCTCTCCAGTAGCTCCTAGCATTGCATTCTGAATCCACCCACCCACCCAGAATTCCATGGTTTCCAGAAGAGGTTGAGTCAGAAACAGAGTTTGCTGCACAACTCTTTCAGTTACAGGCTATGATCACATAAGTCTTTCCATACGATCGTCTGTTTGCTGTTGCTTTTCATGCCGCCAGGAAAAATGGTGACATTTTGACACTCTCTGGACCTTGGTAGTATGATTGTTTGACTTATGTTGTACGTTTAATACATAATGGGCTTTCATCCACTGGAAAAGTGATGGGTACAGGCCTAAATAATAGTGCTCGGCGGTTTTTTAAAAATATATATGCAAGTGTCTGCCTGTAAAAAGAAAGGTGGGGTATGTGTGTGTATGTAGATTCTTAGTTTTGTTTTCTTCATACTCTGAAACGGTCTTCTACAGCTTCATTAGCAATGGCAATATAAATAAAAACACATTAGCCATCTGAAGAAAGCAAAACACCATTTGCCTGTTTTCCTTATGAAGACAACAATACTGCATCATTTAAAATGAAAGGCAAAAATGCATCAAGCCAGACAGAACTAGCTAATCCTCTTGCACTCTCCCCTGCTTGCTTGGTGGGCATACATTTCAAACTACTGGTATGTCCTCGTGCCTTAAAGGGAGCTTACATGACATGTTATATTTTAAGGCAGAATGCAAGGTAGCTTGTCACAACACATGTCGAATCCTGCATCATCTGTATCTAATTATAGTACAGCATTTGTTATGCTCTACTTAAGACTATTGGAGGAGTATTATTTGTTAAGATGCATAGACTATGCACCTGGAGATTATCCAGTTGGACATTACAGGCACTGCTAGAATAAGAAGAGTGCAAAGCAATATCTCCTAATAATTCTTTGGGAGGTCAGGAATGGATTTGCAGTGGAGAGGTATGGTAACATTTGCTAGGAGTCCAAACTGGATCTGAAAGCTATCAGTTCCTGGCTCCACTCTTAAGCCACGTGTATGGTATACATCAATTCTCAAATCAATACTCAAATCATATTACCTTTTCCTTGGAGCATAAGAAGCTGCATTACACAGAATCAGACCACTGGTCTAGCTAGATAAGCATTGTCTCTGACTGGCAGCAGTTCTCCAGAGATGTCAGGCAGTAATATTTGTACTCCACCATTGAGCTGTGGCCCTTCCTGACCAATCTGTCTGTCTGTCTGTCTGTCTCTCTTTCTCTCTCTCTCTCTCTCTCTCTCTCTCTCTGTTTCTGTCTCTGAACAGAGAGTATAGCTTTTTGCAAAGTTCATTGAGTCCAGGGATAAGAATTACATGATCCTCGAGATGTTGTTGGACTGCAGCTCCCAGCATTCCTCTGCTAGCATGACTCTGCTAGTAAAGGTTTCTGGGACTTCTGTTACAACAACATCTGGATTATGATTTTTTCCCCAGAATTTTTTTTATCTAATCCATCTAATAACATGGTATACTCTTATTTGAACTATTTTAATGTTTTTCCCCCTACTTATAAATAAATATGGATTCTTAATGGAAAGCCATTGTGTGCATAGCCCTGGTGGCGCAGTGGTTAAATGCTAGTACTACAACCACAAGGTTGTGAGTTCAATCCTGCCGGGCTCCAAGGTTGACTCAGCCTTCCATCCTTCCTCAGGTCGGTAAAATGAGTACCCAGCTTGTTTGGGGCAATTAGCTAAAAACACATTGTAAATGGCTTAGATAACACTCAGTTGATAAGCAGTATAGAAATAAATGCTATTGCTATATTGCTATTGCTACAGCTGGTGATTTCTCACTGCAGAGAAGAATGAGTGAGGGAAGCCCTTGCCGAAAAGGAGGATGCTCCAGAGGCCTCATCCATCAGACAACAGTGCCCCCAAACCCCTAATATATTCAGATTCCCATACTGGACATTTTGATACTTTTGAACTTAGAAAATGGGGTGGAAATATTGCAGCCCCTCTTCATTGTTTTAATCAGTCAGTCAAGCCTTCTCTAGGACACTCCATTCCACTCTCCCTTTGGCCAAGTTTTCCACACAACCATAACTGGCCAGTCAACATTATATGGCCACCAAACGTACTCAGTCTTCATTGGTATGTTTTGCATTCTCTCCTCACCTCTTAGGGATTTTTGTTAACATTTTTGTTGCTGCAAATGTTAAGGTCTTCCTAAGCCTTCTGATACTATCCTCTTTTGTATAGCTAACACCATGTTTATTATATAAGCATTGGCAGTCACATCTGAACTTGGAAAGTAGATGAAATCATTATCCATCATTAGCTGGCATAGTTTAGACTCAGTAGTGAGCTGCAGTCAGTCTTTCAGGAGATTGTTCCACTCAGGAAGGTATACAATTTCAGATATTGTACTGTAACTTGTACCAGTTGTGATCAAGATCATGTCTGAAGATCGCACTGACATTCTCAGGCACCTATTTTTAATTGCCTCTCTCCTCCAAAAATCACCTCCTTCACCACCACAACCCAAAAGAGCAATAACACATCCCTTCACAGGCACCTGTTACAATAGTTTCAGGCAATCTGTTGATGACTCAAGAATGCTATTTTTGATGTCCCCTCTCTGCCCTGATTGCTTTTACATTTACTTTGATTCCAGTTCAAGTAACAAAAACAGGAAGTGAAAAATAAGCAAATGGAGAAGGGTAATTTCTTTTTCGATTTACATGGGGCAGAAACTCAGGATTCTAAAATATGGAGTCTGGTCTTGTCTTTCTTGTCCGTGTAACCCATTATATGTGTTTAAGATGACACATGCATAAATATAATGTGTGAACTCGGCAATTGTGGTTATTGCCTGACTGCAGTTTCTGAAAGTATGGTAGTTGCGGAAGGAGAACTACAGTCATGGAAGCTGATGCCAGCCAATATCTAGGATAGCTTGGTTCATGTGCTATTAATTTTCCTACACTGTGTTACATAGAGGAATTTATTTAGCCAGCACCCATATTTATCAACAAGAAATATTGTGCCTACATTGATCCTAAATAAGAGGAATTACAGTATACCCAAGTACATGGAAGTCAATACTTTTGAATTTGACAAAAGACAAAATAATTGTTCTAGAAGTTGTTATCCCAAAATGTGGGTAACTCAGGGGTCCACTCATGATGCCAGTACCTCTACATTACAGTGTGGAATTGATTAGCTCAAAATTAGGAGGCCTTGAGAGGTAGGTAACTTAAAGAGCTCTGTCCACCAATGTTTATGGAATCATGCAGGAAAGAACCAGCTGGAGACTACAAAATGTGAACTAAAAATGTGTTTTATTGAGAAATTCACACACGCACGCAAAAGATCCAAGCACTCATGCACTCACACAAAGACTAACCAAAGGTAAAGAGAGGAAAGTTGTGGATAGAGAACTTTTAGGGTTTGGGTGATATTTACCTGTCCAGAGAGAAGTGCAATGTGACTTAGGTAGGCACCTAAAGACAGTTGTCATTAGGGAATCAAACGGACAGGGCGGCATTCAGGAAGTCTAGAGACTGCAAGAGACTGCTTGAAATTGAGGGCCTTTACACCCAAAATCTACCCAATTGTATGGGTGTGAATCACTCTCCCAGCCAAGTGGACAATGGGAGTTGCAACACAAACAATGAAGTCTGGACAAAGTTAATGGTCTTGGTGTTTAAGTGATAAAGGGGTAATGACTGTCATAATAGCTCTGTATTGTGGAGTGGTTGGGAAGACAAAGAAGAGAAACATCCAGGTGTGAGGGATCAGGATTAAAACAATCACAGTTTGGTGAGAATTTCCCTTTCCTTTTCCAAGATGTCCAGCTTTTTATCATAAGCCTATTGTCTCTAGAATTACCTTGCAATCTGCCTGACAATGACTCCAGTTTCACCTAGGAGGACGTGTGGCTGACCTGCCTTGCAATCTCACGTTTACAGTCAGTAATTTTTCTCTTTACAGCTTGACCTTCCAGCCACCTCTGGTTTCATTTTATATCAATGCCAATTGAATGTAGTGCCAATTAAATAATATTGCCAATTAAACCATATCAATCTTGGGGGGTGCGCTGGGCTATAACAAGGTAGACCACCGTTTACCTGGCAATCTGGCTGAATGAGAAAAAGGTCTGAAGAAAAGTGATCGCTCTTTTGTCTTTTGTTATTCAAAACATAACAATCCTCATGTCACAGAGACCAGTAAAAGCTTTATAAGGAAATTGGATTTTCCTTTAAAAAAGAGAATGAGAGAGACAGAGATCTATTAAAGCAAACATACAAGCCAACATACAATCCTTTCTAGTTTAGTGGCTCAGAAAGATTTTATCCTATATGACTTTGTCAAGGTATGGAGCACCAGTGGAACAATGTCCAGCAGGTGAGGGGTGTAGCATTTGTGTGTGTATAGGTGTGCATATCTGTGTGTGTTTACAGAACTTGTACTTTCCATTCTTAGGAATAGCTTCTTAAAGGCCTGACCTTGGCACTGCCAAGCCAGTTATAATATCCCCTTGCTCCTAGCAGGGAGACATTTGGAGGAGTAGGCCAATTAGAAACGTGAGAATAATATTTGTCTCTCTCACAAAACTTTGTCATCTTTTGCTTTAAAGATTCAGATTGACAAATCCTGCACTCTGGATGGTTTATAACAATGTAAGACTTAAATACCAAAGCATACTTTTCCCCCCTTCTGTTTCTGGTATACTGATCAAGACTTGCTGGTAAATAATAATAATTAAAAAAAACTGGCTGGAAAGCTCAAGCACTGAAATTTTGACAGCTTTCTATGAGTTCTATCTATGCCAGTATGGCAACGGGTTCTTTCAGATTTCACTGTTGTGCACCTGAGGCTACAAAGAGACTTTGCTATCTCTTGCAGTTCTTTTTAAGCCTCCATTTGTATAGGAGCAGTGGCTGAAAAATATTTCTAAACACTTGATAATGGAGCTGTCACACTGAGGAAGATATGTGGTCAGTTTGGTACATTATTCAGGTCTTAGCAGTGGCCAGTGCCAGTTGCTTTCAGGGAAGGAGGTAGCAAGATTTTCTGGGATAAACATCACCTTTGAGAACAATGGCTTATTTCATAGGCTAAATTGAGTGTAGCATTTTAGGATGTAAAAGAATTCTTTCTTCTTTCTTCACTCTCCAAAGCCACTTTTTTCAAATAGGCGTTATTAGATGGTTGGGCAAATCACACTCTCTCATCCTCAGAGGAGGGCAATGGCAAACACTCTCTGAACAAATCTCAAGAAGAAAATCCCTTGATAGATTTGCCTTAGGGTCACCATATGTCAGAGAAGGCACATTAAACAGGGAAACAGAAGAAGCTGTCAGGTTATGTCATTAGTTCATTTGGTTTAGTATGGCCTGGTTGGGGAAGGGGATGTAACAAAAATGTAGCTGACTCATAGAAATGTCAATCGCAGAACACAGCCAATTATCATCAGAACCAAAACTGACAGTGAGTAGAGCTGGAATTAAAACTCAGTGGAGCCGGCTTTCAATCTTCTTTCTACTATCCCCCTTTTCTCTATCAAAATGCTTTCTTTTTAACCACCATGATATCCTGACATCTCAGAAGAGAGCAGATGTACTGCCTGGCAGTATCCCTCCATAGTCTCAGGAAAGAGATACTCAGTCCCAATACCCAATCCGCTGGTGCCTTCTGAGTGCAAAAAGCATATGTTCTACCATTAAGCTGAGTGGTTCCCTCATATGAGCAGTGATGAACACTCATAGCTATGTGTTGTCATGGATCAACATGTTATTGTGGAAATAAAAATGGAATGTTGGAGCTAAAAGGATGTGCTCAAAGCTATACTCTGCATAAACTGGGCTGCTCAGAATTTCTTAGATTAATAGATCCCCTGACAGAACTGCTACAAAATGAATCAACCCTCTTTTAGTCCATTTTGAGCTTGCTGGAGAAGAGTGAGAAACTGTGTTGCAGAGGGAGGAAAGATTTCTACACTAATTTACTAGAACTTGTAATCAAGTTATATCAACAGTCTTTGGTTCTGCTGACAATCTGTCCAAGACCATGAGTAATCCATAGATTACTATTCTGCTCCAAACTTAAAAAATGTTCCTTTTTTGGATTACAACTACACAAATCCAGCATGGCCAGTGTCATGTTGGTTTGAAGATTTTGGAAAGCGGAACAATCCAAAAAAGTGATTTTTCCAAGATACGGGTATGTTGTTCATTCTGCCACAGATCTGACCCAAGACAAGAGAGATAACCCTCTGGTTATCTATGCAGGGTCCATACAGAGCCATTAGTTTATGCAGAATCCTCACATGAAGTTCCTTCCATATCAGAGAAGCCACACCAGCTGACAGGTATCACCACCACCACCATTATTCTGTGGACTTCATGATGGCTGGTACGTGCAAAGTGTCCTGGGAGTATGCTATTTTGTACATTATCCTCTGGGATGAAGGAGAAAACCAGGCATATTAGGATATAGCAGACTGGGCCTTAGCTGAGACCAAAATTATACACGAACCCATGCTGTTTGTTTTTGCTTCTTCGACTCTTGCAGTTGTCATTATTCTGGCAAAGAAGGCTATTGTTGGCAAATAATGAAATCCTGTTGTGCTGTTCTCAGTATGTGATTGTCCAAAGAAAAAGTGTTGAAGGAGAACTGTAAATATTAAGAAACATTATCTTTTTGAAGAATTGTGGCCTTCTTAACAAATTTAACAGGCAAATTGTTCTGATCCCTGGAGGGCAACATTAATTTTACTTTATTTTTAAATAATGAAAGAATCATCGTAATGAAGGGCCCTCAACCTGGTAGAATTCCGTAAATGTCAGAAAGTTCAGGCTAGTGAGTTTTAAAGCCGGAATAAAGAACACATTTTAGGCTCTTCTCCAGACGGAAACTGCAGTGTGTCTGGCATGAAGAGTTCAGCAGCTGGATGGAAAGGCAACTGACTTTGGCACAAAACCACAAATCAACAACAAGTGGTTATGTAATCTGGCTCTAAAAATGAACAACGCATATGATTTGAAGCAAGACTCCAAATGAACTCTGTTTGTAAAACAGTATCTCAGATTTCTAGCGGGGGGTGGGTTCTGTGTAAATCTCCTGAGCTTAATGTATAGTTGGGTAACGATACAGAATCAGAATGTTGTCTTTTTAACAATCTTGACTTAAGCTTTCTCAGGGATGACTAAACCCAGGAAGTCAGAAAGCATTCTGCTATTGAAACTTGAGTTTTAAGAAGATGAGATTAAGTTAAATCTGTTGTTCTTTGCACTGGGATTTCATGTGTCTTGCATTTCAGAAGGATTCTCAAATCTCTGCCTTTGACTGCCTACCTTTTATGTCAATCAGAACTCAAGTTTGAGTGTTACCTGTACAATTGCTGTTATAAAAAGATTCATTTTGCTGCTCCTAATGACTAAAAGTAGATTCACCATTGTAGCGTTGTCTCTGAACCAAAGAAACAATATGGGACATAGTTTAATGGGAAGTATACAATTTTATGTTTATTGTATTCTGTTTATTTATTATATTTTATCCTCTGCAGTGTAGGCACTTTGTGTGTGATGACTTTAGGAAATGTAATAAATCAATTACACAATTTTTAAAAGATTGCATCATAACCTCACTGATTACATGGGTGATATTTTGCAACAGGGAGCAGAATACAGCAAGAATAAAACACTAGAGTGTCCTAGGTACCAAGAAAAACTACTTGTCAGCTCGCAGGATCGTCAAGACTACCCAAGCCATTTCCCTTCTTTATAAACAGTAGAACTAAACTGAAGAAAGAGATGGGAGTTTTACTATCACTCCAACCCTCAAAAAACCCACACAGAAATGTTGTGATTTTGGCAGGGGAGATACTTGAAAGAGTGCTTAAATGTTAGTTGTGGGGTGAGAAAAAAATAATCCCAGCTGCTTTGAGTATTGGGTTGACGTGCTAGTAGTAGTGACGTGCTAGTAGTGAAACCATTGCAGGGCAGTATATCAGATATGCTGATATAGTGCCTACGCTGAAACACAGATTCATATGTCCATCTTATTAAGAATCAGCCTCAATTGACATCTTAAGAGCCTCTCTCTATGCACATCTAATCCTGCATCCTAATAGAGAAGAGTAAAGGCAACTTGTTGCTGGAGTTCCCTTGCCAAACTTCATTTCCTTCCCAAGCAATGCTCAGAAATAAGCAAGAATGAGTGCAGGGATGTCCCACTCCTCTCAAGAAGGTCTCCCACCTCAATTTTGCTTATATTCAAGTTTTCCATTAGCTGTTGTCTTCCTCTCCTTCATCATAGATGAAAAGGGCATCTTTTGGGAAGGGCGATGGCATAGAACATAATGGAGGATTCTGATGAAGATAGGAAATTAGGTCTTTCTTCCTTCAGGCATATGGTATGCTCTGTGCCTTTTGCTACAAATGGATGATACACAAACATCATGTTCCCAAACAGATCTAACATTGCATCCATCAGTTTCCTAAAAGAGAAGCCCCTTCCTGCTTATCCCAGGGTGGATTTTCTTAAAGAGGTGTAGTGGTTTGAGCTATGGATGATGACCTGGGAGACCAGGGTTAGATTCCCCTCTCGGCCATGGAAACCCACTGGATGTCACACGCTCTCAGCCCCAGAAAACCATGGGATAGATTTGCCTTAGGATCACCACAGATCAGAAATAACTTGAAGTCACACAACAATGACAACAACAACAACAACATGGTTTTCTTCCCTTTAGATGAACAGAAAGATATACCACAAGGTGAAGGCCTGATATTAATTAATTGATTCCCTCCTTCCATCCCTGCCTCCCTCCTTAGTCTGGAGGAGAATATGTAGTGGGCTCAATTGATTTTGCTGTTATCAGAGACTGTTCACCCATCTCTGTTCCAAAGAAACATTCATTGCCTGCTTTCCAGCAGACTGGAAAGCTAAGGTTGTTTCCTCAGATACAGCGAATGCATGCTGTGTTGTTAAGGCAAGTGGGCGATGACGGGTGACTGCACAGCCAGCACAAATGTACATGCAAACGATAAGCTTATGAGCTGTATCCAGGTGCCATGACCAAAACTGTAACAGACACGGAAGGATACCTTGCTCATCAGATAGTCAACTCAAAGCAGTTAGACTGCAGTGACCTCATATTTACCCTGCAGCTGAACATTATAAAGAAAAGTTGAGCTGGAAAGGCCACTCATTCCCCTTCCCATCTTTCTTGGTGTAGGGAAAGAGGAAGCTTTCAGACAGGTTCTTGAAGGAAGAGCATTTGCTTAGAAACACTGTGACTTCTATCTAGTACATGTTCTCTTGTGAATCAGGGTCCCCCATGGTAAATAGACCAATAGGCTATCTTTGCTGTGAAATACCCATTAATCATCCATTAATCATCAATAAAAACCTTACTTTATATGAGTGACTTGTTGTACTCTTGGTTATCTACTAATGCCTTGTTGAGGCTTGGAGTGGATCCAGTACAGATGGTTTTTTTCTCTCTTCTGCTATACTGAAAGGGTGATATTGTTGCTTACCTTTGCAGCACAGCAAGAAAGTCATTACACTGCCACATTTCCGAGGAAACTGGTTGATGCTCTGTCTTTTACTGAGATATGTTATGAGACCAAGCAATGAAACTACCCCCACAATGCAGTGTAGAGGGATACAGAGCATCTCCCAATTGCCTTGACAACATGGGTTACGTTCCCTTCTCCCACTGTCCACACATACATTCTGTTACACTTGATTTCTGTGACTAGTCTGTGTAGCCAAGTCTAATTGGTTATTTAGTGTCATGACATCATTTCACTCACTATGTGGTCCCTAATTGGCTGGGATGCACATGGTGAGGGATAGGAAAATGACATTGAAGAAGCAACAGAGTAGAGAAACAAGCTAACAGCAAACATCCACAAAACAGACAATAAAACAAGTTCCCCAGACATACCTGTCTTTTTGCAAACTCTTCTTCCTCCTTCTTCTTTTTCCCTGATGGAGTATTGGAAGTAAAATTTATTTGCAGTATCGAATACATTCAGAGGCTTTCCATTAGTTAAAGGCTCATATAACAGCTAATATAATTCAGTGGCTATCTAAACATATTCCACCCAGATATTTAAAACTGCATAATGAGTTAATAACTAATTCCATAAATATCTGAATTGCATGTCTGTATTCATTAGCCAGCAGTCATTAGAGCACTTTTTTCTATTGCTTGTATATGAATAAAACATGCATTTTTTTTTAAAGCAAGGGAATTTGAAAGCACCAAATATGAGAATCTTTAGAAGCAGCTATGTGACTTCAGTAAGTACCTCTGTTCAAGAGGGAACAAGTTTGTTGTTTTAATACCGAGAGCACTGAAAAGACATGGAATAGATATCCTAGTCCTCTCCCCTCCATATCCATAATTCTTATTTGGTGGATTGACATTCTTTGTAGAGCTGCTGTATCTATTGGCTTTATGATGTATCAATAACATACACCATTTCCCCATTAACTTCTGGAAATCTGTGGCTACATGGGAGAAGTGAATACAGCAACTTCTTCTCATGCTAGTGCTTCCTTTCCTGAGCAATGATGGCATGGGAAAACATCGGGAAATGACCTCTCTTAACCACAGAGTGCCAAGATTGCTGAACGGTGCACTGACCACATTGCAGGCATTTGCTACTAACTTGATGGTAACAACTTGATATCAGAATTTATTGTGATAAAAGTCCATAGCTAGTGGACCTGAAGTCAGTGCCAACACATTTAATCTGAAGTACTTGATTTTTAGTCAGCTTAGTTAACAATTCCACTGTAAATTGAGTTTAATCGAGGAACACTTAATCTGTTTATACAAAGAGGCTGAGTTTGGTAATTTGCACAATTTATACAGCATGATCTATACACTCTAAGTGCTGAATAAAACCCATCAGTATGTGGTATGTTGCATTTGTTTGTACAAATGTAAGTTCTTTTAAGTATTTCTTCCAGAATGTTGCTTTTAATTCCAGTAACTTTTCCTGTGTGTGTGTGTCTTCAAATTGATTTCTAGAACCACAGAACCTGGTCACATTCAGAAACATTTTTTTTTTAAGAAAAGTGTTGCAAGTTCCAACTATAGATCTTCTACATAATGTATCACTTAGACCCTCAGCTTGTCTTTAATGGAATGGGCAAAGGTGACCCATCAGATGTCTTTGGCCTCCAAGTTTGATTCCATTGTCAGTGGTGAGGGAGAACAACAGAGTTGCAGTACAAAAACACTTAGAGGGCCCTCCTGCAGTACAAAAACACTTAGAGGGCCCTCCTGTCTATATCACAACTATAAACTTTTGATCAGGGACAGTTCCACATGGAAGTTAGAGAGAATCATTGTTCTTTAGAGATAATTCTCTAGGTACTCTTGCTTTTTGTATGGAAGGTACCAGGTTAAAACCCTGCTTGTCTTGATCCCTATGGGGTATTTACTGCTGTTTTTGAGGCTATCCTAATTCACTATCCCACTGGTGGGGTGGGGTTGGGGTTAGGAACAAACCTTTTCAAAGGGGTAGAGCAAGTGAAGAGCTAGGTTATGCCAGTTCCAAATGTTCTCCAAATTCAGGTGGCACAGCCACAGTGTCAGCCCAAATTTAGGCCATAGTGAGTGTTATCCTAAATCATTTCCAACCCTCCTTAAGCTGGAAGAGATTTATATTTTAGTTTCATATGTCTTTGGACCCCACTACTGTGAAAATTAGAATGAACTTTTCAGCACTATACCTTGCCTCCCTAATATTTTTCACCTTAGTGGGAAAAAATACTTTAATGAAAAATTACATGTATTCTTATTGAGAGATGCTGTTTTCATTTATTTGTTTATAAAAAGTATTTATGTCCTGCCCTTCCATGGCAACACAGTGCTTTTTACAAAATTGCACACTGCATTTGTGGACTAAGAACATTGGAACATAAGAAGAATCAGGCCCTTTTCGCATGGCAGTTTCCTTTTAGCTTGGTCATCCTATCCTATCCCATAAATGTAAAACAGTCTAGGAAAAAAAGACACCCTGTCTTTGCAGGCATGAATGACAGCCCATCTGGGGCTTGGTTAAACCTTTCCTTTTTGCCTCTTGTCTTGGATTGTAAAATTTTGGAGGAGGAGTTGGTCAGCAACTGGCAGGCCATGGTACATGGCTAGTAGACTATGTGTGCTGTGCATCTTCATTTCTAATTTACCAATGGCACAAACTCTGGGAATGCAGTCCTGGCAATCCATTAAAAAATTTACCGTTGTTTGACTCAAGCTGCTATCTGAAAATGCTTACCAGGAGTGAGTCCCATTTGACTCAATGTGACGTACTTCTGGATAGATTCCATTGTAAAATACGTGAATTTGTCAGGTTATTTATCTGATGGAGATGAAGAGGAAAAAAATCGTATTCTGTAAAGGCTAAATTTTTATTTCTTTATTGCTTTATCTTCTTTCTACCTCATCATTGTTTCAAGTTTAATTTTGCTCGGTGGATGGACAAATTCTCATGTTCCTCTTTCAGAAGTGGAAAAGGATAGCAAAACAATAACATAAAGTAAATCCCTGTTAGAGTGTTATTCTAGCTTAGATAATACTTCAAGAAATTTCTGAAAAGTGGAAAATACAGTGGAGAAAAGCAAACCAACAATTATAAATGTTTATGAAGTTATGTTTTTCTATTATTTCGCTTGAGCTTTCTTGATAGATTTTGTAATAACAAGACTGTGCTGCAACAGATGTGTTTGCACCAGTGTTGGGTCAGTGTTTCAGTGTGTTAGGATTTTGTTTCAGTGGTTTGCTTCTGAGTTTTCCACATCAATTTTAGAAAAGTCTGACATATCTGCATATTGGCAGTGGCCATAGAATCGTGACTCTTCCCTTTTTCTGTACGTACTGTTCCTGTATCTTGCTACCCATGCTCATTAAATGAAACTATGACTGAGATCCTGTTTTGCAGAGTGTAGCACAAAGATTGCATAGGGGGAACTACATTACATCTCTCCTTTCAGCCCCTGACCCCTGAATTCATTGTTTAGCCACTGTGCTCCCCCTCACACAGTCGTACAGTGGCTGATGGAGAGTTAAGGAGGGGACTAGAGAAGCATCTGGCTATGTCCCCATAGCGAAAGGCAGACGAGTGATATCATCCACTGAGATCCCCTGGTGTCCTCTGAAGGTCTTAGTAGACGATGTACTCATTCTGCATCTGGCTATGGGGTCATACTCAGACATATCCCTGATCCCTCTCCCCACTACTCAACCAGCTACTAAATGGCTGTGGAGGGATGTAGTAGCTAAATGGTGAGTCCACAGGGTGGGAGCTTTAGTCTTTGCAAATGAAGGAAGAGAGTAACAACCTCTGCAGCAGCAGCAGCAGCAACAACAAAATTGCTAGCTGTCCATCAGCCATGTGCATATGCTCCCTGAGAATTTTTATCAGTGAAATAAAGTATGCATGATATCTATTTTAAAAGAGTAATGTAGGCAAGTATATTGGACTTAGACTTGCATACGTCACTCACAGGATGCTGGCCTATATGTCTTTCCCCACTTTGGTTCTAACACAGCTGAGTGCAGCTGCCACCATTCAAAAAAAAAAAAAATCTGTAATATTAGCTTGTGGGAATCAGCTTTGATAGCTTACATTCCCAGATTGCTTCATTTTTCTAAATGGTTTATTTCTGCTCTTTACATTTTCATCGGAAGAATGAACATAAGAGTATACAAATTACCATGTCGCATAAGATCAGGCCTTGTGTTATGTTTCCAATGCTGGAAATGATCTGGCAAGATGAAAATGGCTCAAGTGTCCAGCTAATCCGATATTCTGTTTACAACCATGGCCAGAAAGATGGTCACATAGCTGTTTAGCTACACAGTATGACTTTGTATGAACACAGTATGCCTCTATTGATTGTTTAGGAATGAGTTCTTGTTTTAAAAACAGCAGCACCTTTGGAGATGTTTGACATGAAGGCAATGGGCTTCTGCTACTGAGTGGTAATGGAGAGGCAAGGCAGTCTTTACTGAAGGATGTCTCAGGATAGTATAGGAGGCATGAGGCCTACTACTGCCCAGTGATGTATTTATTTCTTCTGCTCTAAGTCTCAAGTCAAGTGTCAAGTCTTCGAAGATACTTTCAAGTCAAGTCTTAAGTCTGGGAGCCAACTTTATACCCCAACCTGTATTCCAGAATTTCTGGATACAGTCGAATAAAGTCAGTTTTAACACTTTAAGTAGAGTCATCCCTCCACTTTTGTGATTTTGCCATCTGCAGCTCCGGAAATGGGGAATAGGATCCTTCTTACTTCCAATTTGCAAAGCTTGCCTTCTGCTCTTAGGAAAAGTTTTAAAAAGGTCCTCCTATATGAAGCAGGGATAGGCTGCTGAGCAGACCTCAACCCTACCTCAATTCCATTTGCTGTTCCCTCTGAGAAATGTGTCCACACTTTGGGCTTGAGACGGATTGTCATGTGACCAGTAAGTGGTAAGGTTTCTGGATGAATGTGTTATGTTACTGAACCAAGGGCAGCCAGTCAGTCACTAAAAATATGCAAGTCTCGAGTCGAGTGGAGTCAGTGTGTAATTTTTGCCAAGTCAAATTCAGGTCCAGTCACTGAATTGACTTAAGTCTGACTTGAGTCCAAGTCAATTGACTCGAGTCTACATCACTGCTAATGCTTCAGCTTTGGGGGGCGGGGGGCATGGCCATTGAGCAACTAGGAGGACCTAACTTGGACACAAACTATAATCTTAGCAGCCCAAGGTAGGCACTGCTAACTGCCCATCAGCCATGTGCATATACTCCCTGGGAATTTTTATCAGTGAAATAAAGTGTGCATGATATTTATATTAAAAGAGTAACATAAGAAGAAGGAAACCACAAAAGTGTAACTGCCTCTTTGGAAGAGTAAAATGAATAAAGAGCAGCCTTAAGCCACTTTAGCCCAGGGAGTCATCCATCTCCAGTAACTCAAGGAGAGGTCTTTCCATTCCATCTCTTTCTAGACTTTTTATAATTAGAGAAGCCAAGGACCTTCTACCTACCTGGCACATGTTTTGCTTTGGGTAAAAATGGGAGAGATCAGCAGAACTGGTAATATAATTCATGAGTGTCTTACACATTGTCATGTGTGACGGTATCTCACACAAGGTCTGGCTAAGTGCCAGTGTGGAAGCAATTACCAGTAAAGAGGCTGAGAAAATCTTCTACTAGCCCCAGATGCAAGACAGGAGAACCGTCCAGGCAGGGAAGAACTTGCTAGAACCACTTAACATGCCACAGTCAGGATATAGTGGCTCAGGTAGCCTTACCCTGCTTACCACTGCCGGAGCTTCCCTCAACCATACAACTCACCTATTAGACACCCACTTGTTTTTCTTTATGTTGATATTTATGAGTAATTGCTTTATGGATGAGCCAAATTGAAATTAGACAAAACCAACAAGGAGGAATTGCTAATGGCTAGTTTGCTGCTAGCTGAAATAAATATGGCTAAAATCTGGACTAATGTATAGCTCCCAAAGATATTTGTTCTACCTAAAAGATGGAGTTGACTTCCATACCAAAGGTAGTATGACAAATCCACAAGGACTTGCATTATTTCAGAGCACTGGATAAATTCCATTGTCCTCCTTCCACTTCCATGTGCACTGACAAGCCAATGGTGCAAGAGAGGATTACTTGCTGTGTCTCCCACTGGTTTCTTAGCAATGTTAATTCATATTAAGGCTCTGTAAACCATCATGGCTTGGAGTATTTTTTTTATTGCTTAGTAGTCAGGAATGTGATGGGGGAACTGGTGATTTGTGTTGTGTTACGAAGCACATTTTCCATCATTTGCCAAAAAAAAAAAAAGAGAGAGAGAGAAAGAAAAGAAAGAAAGAAATCTTTAAGTCTCCATTTTCTGTGAGGTAGGGGAGATTCAAATGCATTCTGATAGTAGTAAAAAAAATGTAAAACTTTTGTCAGAGTTTTTTTTGACAAAAAACTCCTCCCCACACACACACACAACTCTGTGTTCCAGGCCATCCTCACACATTCTAAGTGTGAATTTTCATGTCATTTCTCATGTGGTCTCTTCATTTATGTAGTGAAAAAAATGATGTCCTTTTTAATCCTACTGGAATGAGTGGGACAGCTGAAAGCTATGTAGCGACATGATTCTGGAGGCAAAGTGACTGTGCCAAATTATGTTTCAAGTTACTGGTTATTTGACTCATGCCTGCCATCACTTAGCCCAAAACCTATTCTATCAGGGTCATCTAAGAAAAGAACAGAAAGGGTGGAACTTCTCTCTGTGGATCAAGGTGGGGAACAACAACAAACAACATAATGCATAACATCAGTTTAAAAAGCATATGAAACCAATACATATTAAAACCCATCAAGAAATACTTTAAATGCATAATTCAAAAATAATCTGGATAGGTCTGCCAGAAGAGATTGGTCTTTACTGCTGATTGAAACTCAGACAGCATCGTGAGCTGACACATCTCTTCAGGCAGGTCATTGAACAGTTTGGGGGCAGCCAAAGAAAATGTCCACCAGGTAACAGTGAGCCTAGTTTTGGCTGACTGAAGCAGGTGTCTCCCAGAGGACCAGATATATGGGGTAGATTATAACAGACAAGTCACTCAACTTCCTTTAACATCCCTGGAAACTGTTTCAGGAATCCATTGTACCTACCCTCTCCCTTCCGTCTACATTTTGCTGTAGTCATCTCCCAGGTATATACTTTCATTTTCATTTAGAATTTTCTTTAGAGACCTGCAAAACTGATATTTCATATTAACTATTTATTTGGTGCAAATCTTATTCATCTGATGTTTGGACTCATTTTGGCCCCAGCCATGAGATTATGTCAGTGAGTTTGATATCATGTAAGGATGTTACAAGCAGTGAATAACTAGTTCCATTTAGTGGAAGATGACCAAAAGGATAGCATATGCCATGTATACCCATTAAATACTTCAGAATCCATGCTCTGTTGATATTTTAAAACATATTCATCCATTTAGTATTACTAACATTTGTATGTTACCCCATAAAAGGAAATTTGCCAAGTATGTATATATAAAAATAGGTGGCGATAAGTGTCCCCAGTACTTAAATGGATACTGTCTATTTAAGTAACTATGTTGCTTCCAAGCTGAACAACCCCTGGGGGTGTGAACATCCCAAAAGATGCCTCCTTCTATAGGCCTACATATGCTTTGACATTTTTATTACCAGTATGTATCAGAGATGTAAACCTTCATGTATTTCATTCTCACACAGAAATAAAAAAAAAAATTGAAAGATTTCTCCTTGCCAGTTGATTTTAGGAAAATTTTCCAAATGGTATTTTTGCATTACAGGACTTTTTGCAAAAAAGCAAAACTTTATGCAATATATACTGCTTTCCAACCAAAAGCATTTACAAACAACATTTTTGCAATGGTCTCAAAATGCAAACAATTAATTAATCAATTAATTATCTCACAGCAGTGACATATTTTTTTAAAAATAGGGGTTTAGTATGTCAACTAAGGGCTTTTTCACACTTTGGGAAGAAAACGGGGCATTCTGTTACTCACTGGACTGGCGTGCTCCCTCTGATGATCCATGCTGATCCGGAGCAGTGCGTGCCCGCGCTACACACTGCTCCGGGGATGAAAACGGTGGCTTCCAGTTGGTGGAGGCTCTCCACCAACCGGAGAAGCTCGCCAGCCAGAAGCCCGCCCCCAGAAGATCTGCAGCCTTGCACTTGTGTGAGCCTGCAGATCTACAGAGGAGCGCAGCGACAGAGTGGGGTGTGCCGGGCTATTGAAAGACCTGTTTTAAGCGGTCTTTCAATAGCACGGCGAACCACCAGTTCTGGTTGTTCCGGAGCGGGCTGAAGTCCGAAACTACAGAAAGTAGTCCAGACCCAGTCCGCCCCCAAGTGCAAACGTCCTTGCTGAAGGACGCGCTGCCCCCTTGTAAAAACAAAATGTGGAAAAGGCCACAGCCTTTCTCACTGAAAGCAAGAATACTTTGGAGGATTCTTGGCATCTCTGTGATGTACTGGACTGGACATATACACTTTGAATGCCTGAGGAGAGTGCATCATATTTAACTTAGGGACAGCAAAGAAACCTATCATTTTTGCTTTCTATTAGCTTCTTTCCATCATAATAATAAATAATAAACATATTACATACAGGGATTGTCTTGGTGAAGGAGCAACACAGGTGAAGACGAGCTGTAGGTCAGTGCTTTCTGTCCTGCCTCCCTTCTTTTTGTGGTTCGTGACAAATTGCTTGTGTTCTGCTTTAAATCTATGGCTTCCTATATGATTAAGAATTCAGCAGAAGTCTCACTAGAATTCAGGAAAGCTTGCATGAGCTATATGATGATGAGGAGAAGGCTAAAAGTGCAGTCCCGCAGTCCTGTTCTAACGCTCATTAACTGAATGCCTGAACAGGGTTTTGCTTCCTTGGCCTCCATTGATCCAGCTATATGCAAGGACTTAAGAAGTGAGACGTGCTTTGTAGTCACCTGAACTGTCACTTTTCACTGCTCTGCTGATGCACAAAAACCATACCTTTCTTAACCGGTTGATTAAGCACCTGGTTTGTGGCTGCTGTGCACCACTGGAGCAACTAGGAACAGCCCAACCATGCTTGTGGATTTGGCCCCTTCTGCTGATATTCAATAGTGGCCAGTCTAAATCCTTCCAAAACAGGCACTTTCTCATTCGTTTCAATCATCTCTCATGAACTGAGATGGCTGCATTTCCTAAACATTGCTTTGGGCTTTAAATCTGTGATAGCTGTCTGGTTGTAGTGGGAATAGCCTAGGATCAAATATTGCTGTGATCTTTAAATGAAAGGTGTTTTCTGAACAGCGTAGGAGGAAAATTTATTTATTTTGGGCAGAAGCCTAGAAATTTGCATGTATGTTAAGGGGACGTAGAGAACTGATGATGCACCCCTTAGCATGAAGTACTTCAAGCAGAACATCAGAAAGCCACACTTTTACATACTTGGAAATAATGTCATAAAAGATTAATTGCAACAGATGGAGCATAAAAGCAGATTTTGTACTTGTCATGGTGTTGGTCTGTTAAACTGGGGCTCAATTTCTGTGTTATACTTAGTGTGTGTATTTTAACACACACACATGCACAGAGAGAGAGAGATTGAGAAAGAGAGAGTTGAAGGGCCAAGTGCACTGTTTTAACTGGATTATTGATAATACACTTCAGATTAGTTTATACAAGATTAGGAAACAAGCCAAGTGGTAGATTCCACATTGGTTAACAGAGCAGTAGCTCAACTGCTGCATTCACAGATTCAGTCATTTATTTACCTTACTGCTCTAAAAGGCTTCACTATTGATCCTCTCACCACTCTGAGGACTTTTTCATAACACAAATTTACAGCTGAAGTCTTGGGGTGCAAAAACAGTACAATCTGTTGTCTCTAGATCTCCAACTGGGTGAGTTGGATGCCAACATTCCTTGATACTGTAAACCTCCTGGAATGCCTAAATACCCTAACATCTGATCACATCTGATCTTGGAAGTGAAGCAGAGTCAGCTCTGGTTAGTATTTGGATGGGAGACCACCAGTGAATATCATTGTGCTGTGGGCTATATTTCAGAGGAAAGAACTGGCAAAACCATCTGTGGGTATTCTTTGCCTAAGAAAATGGCACAAAATTCATGGGGTCACCATAGTCAACAGGTGAATGGAAAGCACACCCACCCACCCATAAACTTCCCAATACTTCCCCTGTTGTATGACCTTGAAAACAAGGACTTTCACATTTTTATCATAATTTTACATCACACTTACTAATTCTATGAGCCTTAAAGTAGCAGCAATTGAGACTTCTAACTCATATCCATTTGTAAGCCCCTCATATGGCCTCAAGGCTCAAGAGATCTTACAAATCCCATTTTCTCTCTCTCTCTCTCTTTTTAAATAATACTTCTGCTATTGTACTTCAGATATTTTCTTAGTTTTTGAGCTTTATAAAATGGTGCCTTTTGGGAAGCAGGTAAAGGCCTTTTTGGGAGTGGCAGATCTTTGGAAGCTATTTATGGATAAATGGCTTTTAATAATATATTGCATTATCTCTATTTTTTGAGTTTTTAATGGATTCATTTTTAAAAATGCTTTAAATTTTATTGATAATTTAATTGTATGTTAACTTTTGTGTTTTTTTAGTTATGTGAGCTTTTGCTTTATAATTTGTCTGTGTCCCTCAAGTCCCATGGCTGGAGAAAAGGTGGGATACAAATAAAATAATGCATGACTAAAGTATCCATGAATAAAATATCCATGGGATTTACCAATGCACTGAAAACAAGCACATTCATAAATTCTTGTCCCCCTAAATGTTTTTTCATGTGTTAACATTTGAAAATAACAACAGTCATTTTTTTTTTTGATTCAATGGACACAAACAATCATGGGTTTTGTGTTCCTTAACAGTTATTTTGCATGGTATAGCAGAAACCACCTCTGACTATTCTTTGCCTAAGAAAACCCTGTGAAATCCATGGGGTCACCGTACTTTACTTTATACTTTTAAAGTATACGTTGAAGGCACATATTTTACTTTTAGGTTGCAGATGTCAAAGCGTTCTTCAGACCGGTGCCTTCCAACCCTTGATCCTACAATGGGACTCAGTTCCCATTGCTCACAGCTCATGCCTAGGGATTTAAGAGAGGCAACTACTGCATTAGGCAGCCTATCTACCAATCCTTCAGGCACTGAAAGAGCATTCTGAAGCTTCTGCTTTGTTGTGTCAGCCATGCTAACACAAGAAAGAATATAGCAACATATTGGGTGCTGTCTGATTCACTCTATGGCCCTTCCCACAACTCACCTTTTCTCAGCACTGGGGTGCAGTGCTCGTGTGAGCAGCCTCTTGTGAGAGGCCCTCACATCCAGGTTTCTTCAGCTCCACACAAGCTTCCTGCTTGCGCGAGAGCCCCACGTCTTCCTTTCACAGTGCAGCCTGGGACCTTCCCAGGCTGCACTGAGACAGGAAGTGCAACCGGCCTGGCTCCCAAGGCTCCTCATGCATGGCAAATGCATGCGGGGCCCCGGAGCGATGCGCGACTGCACACCATTTTCGGCTTAAAGCCAAAAATGAAAAAGTGCATGAGTGGTGCCTGCCAGGCCCTAGAGTGTTGTGCAAATGTGAGTGTGTCATGTGGACTGCTCCTCACATTTGTGCGACGCTCAAGGGGCCCTTTCACATGGAAAATGCCATGGGAAAGGGCCTATATGTAGATTTTTTTGTTGTTCAATGTCCCAAGTCCCTGTAATATAGTCGTGATATTTTCAGCAAAGTAAGAAGAGAGCGTTACTGAATCAATTCCAAGATGCAAGAACATTTCCAGCAGCAAACTGCCTCCATTTCAGTTTATACTGCACACTGAATCTACTTGTTTGTGAGAGAGGCAGTACACTAGAGTCAAAAATATATTTCATATTAAGTAGTTGTGACATTACATCCAGCTGAATTTATTTTTATTAAGCTTTTTTTCTGAACACTCACAATACTGACAAGGTTCCTATGTTAACATTTGGAAACAGTCAAAGCAGGGTGGGAACTAGAGGCATTGTGGGTATTCCAGTCATGTTGCAAGGCACAGTGACAGGTTTGTTTCCCAGAGCAATTATATCCTTTGTTCCTGGCCTCTAAAGCCCTAAAAAACAGCAGGAAATCTATTATTGGAATAGAAACTTTCTATTAATATGCTATGAAATATGAAAGAGATTTTAACATTGTATGTCTTCAGTTACTGCTCTTAGTTACCTATGTTAGCAAAAGCTCAGGGGCAAAAGAAAATTTCCCATGCAATCTTTACCTTTAGGGTAGGAAAAAAATGATCACAAAGTTTTTTTAAAAAGGCAATTGTGAAACAACACATTAATATTTTTCAGCAACAGAATAATAAGAAATGCCTGATAACAATTGTATGGAAAGAACAAACAGAGGACTTTATGTCAGAATGATGTACAACACGAAATAAGCAAATCCATAGGTATTGTGTATTAACTCCCTTGTTTTTATAAAAATTAAATAAAAAAAGTTTTTCAGCAACAGGAAGTAACAAGAAATAACCTGTTATTAGTTATATTAGTAACAAATGACAGTATCATGATGGAATTTTAATGGCTAAATTGTAATTCATTCTGTGGAATGTAAAGAAGGTTTAGCCTGTAATTCATTACTGGGGATGCAGAGCATGCACAATGAAAGGGAGAGAAAGAAAGGTGTATGGTGGCTGCTTCTTCTTGCCTCTTTGTGGGATGTTTGTGAGAAGCAAAGGAGGATGAAGATAGACAGCAACAAAGAAGGAAGCATATAAAAAACACAAGCTGTATTAGACACTCAGATTAGTTGGAATAAAAAAAGGGGAAGAAAGAAAGAAAGAGAAATTTCTATAGAAAGCCTGCCTTTTCTGCCTTCCTCCATTCCATCCAAATGCTGCTGACATCAGAAAAATAAAAATAAAGAGAATCACTATGAGTGTCTATGGAGGGCGGACAGTAGCTTCGGTGAGTTGGCTTCTCACACCCATGGCACAGGGTGTGCACTGGTACATGCTGAATTGGTTTAAGAAGTATGAAAGATGGCTGACAGATGAACTTTAGAGCAAGTGGTTTGGGAAAGAGAGATGAGGAAGGAAGAAGGACAGAGTAAGTGATTGTTACTTTTCATCCACCAAAAGCATATTGTGTAATGATAGGCCTGTGTAGTTGAATTGTGGTGGGGGGAACACCTAATAGGGTGGATTGTGATGATTAAAGATAGAGAAGGAGTGAATTGGAAAGGGTTGAACTTTGTGCTGCTGCAAGCATTTTTGGTTTTTTACATCTTCCTTCTCTCTGGCTTCTCACCAGCCATCTAAAAGGAGTATGGGCTAGCAAATCAATCACAGCTAATATCTAGAAAAAAAGAGGGATCTATTGTTGTCATTTAAGGCTGTAATATTATGACCCTGGGAGTCTTAAATTACCCCCAGTGAAATGAATGGAAGGGGAATTACTTTTGCATACTGTAAACTTTTAAAGGCTGCAGCACATGCCAGGTGCTTTTCTTACAATCTTACAAAAAGCAACCTGATGTTTGCAGAGTAACACAGATTATTTCCAGTCTCCTGGAAAATCATAGGAACTCTGAAAATGCAGCAGAAACTGCATATTTTAGGAGATAAAAATCCGACCTCCAATGGGTTTCTGTAAGAGGGCTGTGTCCAAGGCATCTGGGTGGAAAGAAACTACTAGAGAAGGATTGTTTTTTGGTTTCCTACATTTTTGTCAGAATTTTCAAGATGCAGTATTGGAACGTGCCACTTGCTGAATTAAAGAGCATTTCCCTGTTGTTCCTGTTCTTATCAGCGACACCGGTAGTAACAAGAAAGCAGAATCCATTTGTAACAAGTAACTCTGTGAGATATCTTTCTGGACTGGAGTAACAATGACGAATAACAATCTATTCAATGATTAGAATAGTGAGTGATGTACCAATTCCTTATAAACAGTAACGGTCAAACCTCTGATAATTGTTCCCTTTGGCCGAACAGGGTTAGACTATTGTGAAATTTAGCTTTGTTTGAGAAGCCTGGCATAGAAAAAAAAGTAAGAAATTTCACTGAGGATTCTTTTGATCAAGAATTATCTTGCAGATATTTGTCATGTTATCCTGGTAGCATATGACTTCCAGTTAATGGATGAGGAATCAGAGCATGAGAAACCTAGGGCTGAAAATTTTAAGAAATTCTGCATTTGCAGTTCTTGGATTATCCTGTTGCAGAGGTGATGTTGCATAGAATTAACAGTCCCTATGTGATTGATAGGGCAGGGCTATGTAAATCCATTCTTAAATCAGGTAACTGTCTAATGATTCTCAGTCCTCAACTGTGGTGTGCTATCAGCCTTATTCATACATGAGAACAGGTTGACCTGGAAGGCATCCATAAAACATGTCACAAGTTTAACGACCTGTTTTATTCTTCTCATTCCTTTTCTAATCCAGCTTTAATCCCCTCCTGTATCATATTGCTATCATCTTCTTCTCTCCCTTACCATACAACATCCTTTCCTGCAGAGCTGGGAAAAGTTACTCTTTTAGGTTATAAGTCTTGAGGATTCTCCTAGTGAGTTTGACCAGATGTCTTGCTGACAGGGGCAATTCTGGGAGTTATGGTTCCAAAAAGTAAGTTTTTGAGCTGTTCTCTACTGGTTTCTCTCATCACAACCTCTGTTGTGCCACAGCTGCAGCTGTTAGAATAAGACTGATGGCCTGTCTTCTATGAAGTAAAGAAGGCTGGGTTAATTATTACCAGTATTTCATTTGTATGTGGGTGTGCATACATGTGCACATACACACACATACACACACATGCACAACTGTGTATCCCTTTTCTCAAAGTGGCAATGAGCATTTCATTGTTTTATTTTATTTTTTTCATTAAAGCTACAGGTTACAAATCTAATACAAAGATGAATTGTAAGAATACAATTAAAAACCCACATTATTACAATTGTAAGAAAGGTTTATCTCACCTGTTGGAGGGTATGGGAAAAGTCGTTTAACAAGATAAAGGTAGCTGTCTTGTAATTATTAACATTGGCAATGTTTCATTGCTTTCCCAGCTTCCCATCTCCTCTAATTTATCGATTTCCCCATCCTCCTTTATTTTCACAGAATGCACATAGCATGCACTCTAGAAAGGATAAAAAGAGAGAGAATCCAGAAGCAGCATGTCATCTAGCAGGTCACCTCTGTGCCTCAAGATATAAAGACACTCCTAAACAGCCAAAGATTGGTTATGGACTATTCAATTAAGCAGATGAAAACAGTTGCCATTATTAAGCCTCATTTTCAAACAGCGCCATTATATGAATGTTCACCTTTTTTCATATTGACACCATCTTGCACTCATCTCAACATTATGACATTTATAGCAAAATGTTAAAAAATGGTGATGAATTAGTTATGAGCATATGATAGATGGGCTTCTCCCCTTTGACTGATATTTTGAACTGAGGCTCTCACCAGTGAATTCTTCTCAGGAATTAGTTTTAGATTACTGAGACTTTTTAAAACTAGAGCTACTAGCCAATAAAGTGGTTAGTAAATATATTTTCTCAGCAGAAACATTTTGGAAATGCTACCATTTCAGTAGCAACAGATATCTACAATGTGACCCTCTAAGCATATCAGGCTTCTAGCACTCCATTCTGGCACACATTTTACTGCACTTGCCTCTGCCTGTCCTCTATCATTCTCTTCCTCTATTTCTTTGCCTCAGACCCAGCATCTATAATGGCACTATTTCACATTGCAAGACCTTGAAACATATTCTTTCTGATAGATGGCAAGATTACTATTTTTCTAATTGGACACTTCCTGCTGTGTTGGCACTCTCTTACATATTTGTAGGCAACCATATCCTATGCCAGAAGTATACGTGCTGTGCCAGTATGGATCATTTTAGTAGCCCCACTTTTTGAGCTACATCTTCCAGAATTTTCCAGCTACCATAACTACTTAATGATCTACCAACAAGCTGGAATGTGTCCAGAAGAGGGCGAACAAAATGGTGAAGGGTCTGGAAACCATGCTATATGAAGAACAGCTTAGGGAGCTGGGTGCGTTCAGTCTGCAGAAGAGAAGGTTAAAAGGGGACATGACAGCCATGTTTAAATATTTGAAGAGATATCATGTTGAGAAGGGAGTGGGCTTGTTTTCCGCTGCTCCAGAGATTAGGACAAGGAGCAGTGGATTCAAACTGCAGAAAAGGAGATTCCATTTGAACCTCAGGAAGAACTTCCTGATGGTCAGAGCTGTCCAGCAATGGAATATGCTGCCTTGGAGTGTAATGGAGTCTCTTTCTTTGGAGGTTTTTAAGCAGAAGCTGAATGGCCTCCTGTTGGGGGTGCTTTAATGTGTCTTCCTGCATAGCAGGGCATTGGACTGGATGGCCCCTGTGGTCTCTTCCAACTCTGTGATTCTATGGCCCTTTCTGTGCAAGGCTGGTGAATTGGTTCATGCCATTTCTTACTGGATTTTCTGGGCTCGAAACAAGGCGGACTTTCCCTCATTTCCTTCCGCACAGCTACTGCGTATTTTCCCTTCTGATTCAGAGGAGTGCAAGTTCATGAATCCACACAGCCTCTGCCGTGGCCACTCCTGCTACTCTCCGCACCCTGCTCCGTCAGCTGTGATTGCCCCCCCCTTTTTTGCAAGGTTTAGTACATCATTGCGTAGTGCGTACGTGTGTAAGTCTATACTAACCCCTGGCCCCTCCCATGAGCCCTCCCCTGGCCACCAATTCATATTGGCATGAATGTTCATGTCTGCTCCACTGTTAAAGTACAAATTGGATCAATCTGGAAAATTGGAAAACCGATTTCTTCCGATTTTCAAATAGCACGCTTTACCACCACATGGGGGCACATTTAGTCAGAATTACATGCAGAACAAAGGTAAATAAACCGAACCTAGTCTGCTCCAAGGTGCAGAAGACCTCCGTGGCAAGACGCATTGGCCCGCCCTACTAACCATGTGCGGAAAGGGCCTATGACTCTATGATTCTGTGTAGTAGAAGGACATAATAGAATCTGGACATGTTAGAGCAGACATTAGTACATCAAACGGGAGACAGAGACTGTTTGTTTCAAGTTGGGTCCTCATATATATGTCCCCCCCACACACACAAACACTTAGAACAAAATTCCATCAAACATACAACATACTGCCTAAGATTTTATAGATAAACACTAGGACACATGTTACCAAACATCATCAAAGTGGTCAGGATAGCAAAAATGATTAATGAGGAATGGGTAACTAATTCTTCACTTTCTTCTCAAAGGTTGAAATGAGTAATTTCAGCAGTTTCCTTCCTGCTGCAAGAAAGTCTTTGAAAACCATGACATTTTTGCAGGCCATTTGCAATTTGGAACTTATTCTGTGCAAAATTTGCACATGGTTGTTTTGCATGGAAAACTGCGTTTTCTATGCAAGATACAACATTTCCCACATAGGAAGTAATATTTCGATGCAGAAATATCAATTTCTGTGCAGACAATGCAGCTTCCTATGAAAATCAACCATGTGCAAATTTATGCAGACTAAATACCCAATTATAGCATTTTTCTTCTCTGCAGGAATTGATATTTCTGCATTGAAATATTATTTTCCAAACAGAAAATGTAGTTTTCTGCATAAAACAACTATGTGTGAATTTTGTGCAGAATAAGTGCCAAGCTGCAAAGATTCCCATCAGTCCAGGATTCTTCTCATGAAGGTTTCTCAACACTTGAAAAAAAACCTGACCATTTTTCAAATATTTTTAAATGTTCTTTCTATCCCTAATGAGGAAGAACACACAGGCTAGGAGGGGATGCTACAGTTTGCTTTTGCATGTAAAGGGCAACACTCTGCCCCCTGCTCTCCTCTCCCCCCTGCTGAGTTAATTCAGTGCAAATTACTTTTGCACTTTGAACGCAGTTTGCAGCAACCAAAGTAAGCTCAAGACAAAAGAGGATAGTGGAAAGAGGAGGGAGAAACTGAGACGTTTTAAAACCATCTGAAAAAATGGGATGACAGGGTTAATAAGAGCTGTCTGTGCCAAATTAGGACAGTTGGAGGGTATGATACAATTTGAGGATAAACTTAACTGTCCTATATCCACTATACTGATTTTGCAGTACATGTGGGATGTTTTACATATAGAGCAGTATTCAAAATGAGCTCTCACAACTCAGAATCTGAGGTGTTCTATTCTGTGACCTCAGGAGTCTATCATACCATTCCCATCTCATTCAGTTACAAACATAAGCACACCCCCTGAAAGGTCACACTCCCATTCAATTTTTGCCATAACCTTTTAAAACTTTGCAAAGCACCCATTCATGTCATCCACCATAAGTCTTCCGCAGATGTACCAGGGGGATGCTGCAAGGTGTCACATGACCTGCCCTGTGCCCCCACACACACAGCTTGCTGTCCAAAGATGCAGGAAGCAATGTTGATCCATTGACAATGTTGAGATAACATTCACCTCATTGTTTGTCTTCTGAGCATGAAACGTGAATATTTGGATGACTGGAGCCATCTTTTCCTTTGCTCCAGATAGAAAAATGTTGGGCTAATGTCCCTGACTTTCATTGCCCACACAGAAAATGCAGAAATAGCTTTATATGCTCTAAGGAAGGATTTTGTATCAGCGATATCAGCTGAAGCAATTCAGTTCAGCCATCAGTATAATCAGCTATTCATCATCAGTTTTACATTGTATAATCTGCCATGTATTCCCACACTTTCTGTACCTCCTCATACATTATGTGTACACTTGACATCCATGCTGATGAGCTGTCTGTTTTTTGTTTTGGTAGACAAAATATTTTCAGCACTGTTGTCTCTGCCCAGTATCCCTTTGTTTGTGTGTTTACAGTCACGATTGTAATGATGAATCAGTTGTCGAAAAAGCTGAAAATAAATAACATCTGCATATGCCAGGTCAGAGATATCAAAGTATAGAAACACCACACATTCATAATTTAAAATGTTCCTCCCTTTTTCATTTATCACATACCAAAAAACCTAACAAACAATAAGCCCAGACCTATTTTAGCTCTGGATTGTGCATTCAAAGGAATACAACAAGTCATAATGAATATCAATTACTTGCTTCTACCCTGAATGGGTACTGATACATGTAAAGAACCTGCACATCAAAGGTGATAAATAATTTGTTGGGACTATAATGCCCATACTTTTTCTACCATTAGCTGTGATGTCTGGCATGATGGGTTTTGGAGTCCAACAATATCTGGAAATTAAAGTGTCTGTCTGTCATACTGTGGAAGCCAACATGCTTGATTTGGTGTCTTATGTAGTAAAACCAAATGAAAATACATAGAAAAGATTTAACCTGATTTATCAGTGCTTTTGGGTACCTCTTGAACAAACATGCTGGATATATGCCCCCCCGCCCTTGAATGCAACTGTGGTAACCAACATTGAGCAGTCATGATGACTAGAATCCTCCCTGCACTGTGTTGCTACATCACCATACAGCAGCTGCTCTGAGATTGATGGAGATCTGTTCCCATGTTACTTGAATAGAAGCTGACTAATGTTCCCACCCCTTGGCATAAACTATTTCCATTGTAAGAGGGGGGATATTGTCCAGTCACAATTTTGCCTTGCATCAGGGATCACTGACACAAATGGGGGTGAGAACATCAGCCAGTTGCTTCCTGAGCAATAGGGGAACAGACCCCCATCAATTGCAGTGACTGCTGACTGGTTAGTGGGGATTTGAGGACATTCACAGTCCTTGTGTATCTTATAAATGAGGGGATGTGTAGGGATCCTGAATACAAAGTGTTCACAAATTTGTAACTTTAGGTTACACATCTGTAACTGCCATAGAGGCCAATGATTATATATAGGGTGACATCCTAAACATTGTTATTCAAATTCAAAACTGATAGGCAAACCTTTTTTGCCCTTGAAAAATTGCAGGCTTATTCCATTTTGCAGACGTTAAGCAAATTCTACAGAAAGTGGGTACTACTACTCAAACTTCTATTTCATTCAAAATGTAAGCAAAATCATCAGTATCAAACCAGACAATTCCAGGTAGAATTAAAACAAAACAATTAAAAAAAAACAATAGGCAAACACAACTGAAAAGCTGGCTAACAAGATAAACATTTTAAAAGAACTCCACAAGCTACTATAGAGTCAGTATGATGTAAAGGTTTGAATATTGGACTAGGATTCTGGAAGACCATAGTTCAAATCCCCATTCAGCCATGGTAACAAAGTGAGTGACCTTGTGCGTGTCACCCTGTCTCCATCTCAGAAGAAGGCAATGGTAAATCTCCTCTGAACACATCTTGCTGAGAAAAGCCTGTGATAGGTTCACCAGGCAGTCAGCATAACTTGGAAATGCCTTGAAGCCATACAACAGCAGCAGTTATAACAGCCAGCTAATATGCAATAAAAAGTGATCCCATCTATTTGGGTGGGTACAGTCACTATGGTTCCTCACACCTCAATGGAGCCAGAGCTGGGCCAGATAATCTTTGATAAATCACCTGGGACAGTGCTGATGACCTGTTTGTGAGGAGACAAGGGGGTTCACTTATCCCAGTCTGCTCCCTTCTTTCTGCTCCAAAATAGGTAATCAAGAGGGCAATGTCAGCTGAAGGTTCCCATGTGAGTGAGTCATTTATTCTGATTTGTGTTTTAGTTTGAACTTTAAAGATGCTATCTGAGGTTTTAAAACCTATTCTCAAAACAGATTCAAATCCTTGGATTCTCCCAAACTAATATCTGGAACCAGTGACCCACTGATGTGAGATCTACCAACAGCAGCTAATTGTTGTTGTTGTGAGCCTTCAAGTTGTTTCTGACTTACGGCGATCAAGTGAACCTATCATCAGATTTTCTGGGGGCTGAGACTGTGTGAAATGCCCAAGGTCACCCAAGAGATTTCCATGGCCAAGTGGGGAATCTAACCCTGGTCTCCAGAGTCATAGTCCAACACTCAAACCACTACACCATGTGGAATGAGAGTGTTAAATCTTAAAATGCAAAACTTGTATGCATATATAGAAACAAAATGTGGGCTTCTGTATCTTTATTAGTATTTCCAAAATGTCACAAATATGGTGAGCTTTTGGATTTTCCACAACCCTTCTTCTGGATAGATGACATAAATTTTGAGATATGAAGGAGGAAAATGAAAAAATGTCCTCCACCGCCTGCAAAAGCACCCCCCCCCCAATGTTGTGGCTATTGTCTCTGCAAACACACTGTTGCTCAAGATGGAAATAGCTGAGCTTCCTTTGAGAAAAGAGTGGTGATGTTATCTGCTTACATAGCTTTCCTCTCTTTCCTTTTAGCGTAGAGCAAAAATATAGAGAAACATGGTAGTCTTTATGTTAACCAAACTGGATTTTAAATCAAATTTGCACGTATAGTTCTTTGCCCAAGTAGGGATAGACATTTAGAACTCTAATTTCCAGTGGTTCCCCCTTTTCTTGCTGAACCAAGGTGATGATCCTTTGAATGTTACAGTGGCTGTGAAAACAGAGATGGCAGTGAAAATACTTAGGACCAGGGCATAAGCACCTGAACATTGTAAGTTCTCTTATTCCAGGTCCTTCTAGCCCAGTATTTTCTTCTCTGACTGGCAATTGCTCACCAGAGTTTCAGACAAAGGTCTCCCTATCATCTGGAATGCAATTATTTTACCATGGAGGTGCCAGGAACTGAAGCTGGGACCTTTTCACAGAAAATGTGTTCTTTCACCAAGCTATGGCCATCCTCTACCTGGTTTGTTTCAGTGATGCTCAAAGGGTCTAGAATCATAGAATAATAGAATTATAGAATTGGAAGAAAGCACAGGGGCCATCCAGTACAACCTCCTGCTATGCAGGAACCTACATCAAAGAACTCCCAAGAGATGGCCATCCAGCCTCTGTTTAAAAACCTTGAAAGAAGGAGACTCCACCTAGATCTCTGTTTACTGATAGGAGTGATAGTAAAGACTGGGCCTTCCAAGACGAGTAAAATCTACCCTGTTGTGAAAACGCATAGTCAGTAAGTATAATTCCACTGCATCACCATCCATCAGCCTTTTTATGTGTCTGAGTAATCACTTGGTATAGTAAAAATTAATTAATGGATTAAGTATTTTGTCAGAGGCTAAATGTCTTTTGCTTTGAAAGCAAAATCTCCTCCAGATTTATCCAGCAGTGTGAGACCATTATCCTGCGACAACATTATAATCCACTAAAATTACCTGTGTATTACGATGCATGTTAATGTGCATTTAATTTTAGTAATAACTGATGCATACTTATTCCTTTGGCTCTCTTGTCCATGATGTTCACAGATTATGCTGTTTCCAGCAATATGGATATTCTGTTTTGATATTAGTAAACCCATGCCCACTGCTACCATTTTCTTCTTATTAAGGGCAGATCTTTAATGTTGTATATGCCCCCAGTGGTTGTTCTGGGGGACTTCAAAAGCCACACTGCCATTGTCTTGACTGAAGCAGTTCAGGACACTTGAGGGTTGCCATAAAAACTAGTGGGATGTCTCAAAATATCATCATGTTCCAACAGATGTACCAAGACACATGCATACTGGGATTTATTTTGTCAGCTGGACAGGAGAATGAGGGTCTGAAAATAGAGGATTTTACATCTGTCCCCTTGTCATAGTTGGATCATTTTCAGTTTCTGAGCTGTCAGCTGTTTTAGCCTTCCATAAGGGTGAGGAGGCTGTTAAAATGGATTCTGAAGCATTCTTTCAGGCTGTGCTGCATTTGAAGGGTGTCATGACTGCTGTTTCTACCAAAAGTCCACATGCTATCTTGAACAGAGAAGCAATTCTAATGGATAATATGATTGCCCCCAAATGGCTTTTTCCACTGAGCAGAGCCCATGCGCTCCTTGGTGGTCATGTGAACTAATAGCCATGAAACCAATTGGGAAGTGGAAGAAAAGTCACAGTAAAATTATATTAAAGCCCATTATTTAGTCTATAGTTGCACCTCTCAGTGTTTTTTTTATGCCATTAGCGATCACCTCAATTTGGACAGACTCTGTGATCTCAGTGTAGAAGGCACTTTCCATAGGGCCAGTTTCAGGAGGTGGTAGTGGCGGCATTGCTTAACTAATTGGCAGTTCTTCTTTGGGTTTCCATAGAGTTCTGTTCTTTTTCCTATACTCTTTAATGTCTACATGAAATCACCCAGAGATCTGGACTGAGGTGCCACCAGTACCTCACTTGCTTCACACATTTTTGTGTGAAGCAAGTGAGGTGTGAGGTTGTAGATGTCCTAGATCAGTGTCAAGGTGCAGCAATTCAGTAAATGGGGTTGAATAAACTAAGCATTAATCCAGATAAGCTGGGGGTAGTGTTGACAGCCCACAGCTGTGGTGAGATTGCATGCACCTGTGAGGCAAGAGGCTATGCTGATGGTGGAATCTCCCATGTCAGACAGAATCTTGCTGAGGAGCCAAACTAAATGTGCCAAACAGCTAATGGGTAGCAGCAGTAGTGAGGGTTGGGGGAAGGAGTGACACTGCTAGAGGTTCCCTGTAAGACAATGGCAGTGACACCACAACTAACGTTTGTTAGTACTGCACAGAAAGAGCCACAGTAAACTTCTTTTGAGTGTGTTTTACCATGAAAACCCTATGATGAGATAGTCCAAAATAAAGCAAGAGAAAATGCCAGAAGATGAGTTTCCCAGGTCAAATGGCACTCAGTGAGCTACTGGGGTACAGCAGAGGACAATTACAAATAGTGTGATGGCTAATGATGGAGCTAGACTCCCACCAAAAGGACATTCAGCTGTTGATGTGCTCAGAGGTAAAAGGAAAGTCTGAGGCTGCACAATACATGTGATAAAGACATGGAATGTATGAAGCATAAATCATGCAAAGCTAGATATACTAAAACAAAAAATAGAATGTATACTCATTGCAATACTTGCAGTGACTGAGTTAAAGTGGACAGGAATGGGAAATTTGAGTCAGATAATTACACAATATTTTACTAAGGAAATGAAAATTTAAGAAGATATGGAGTGGTATTAATACTGAGGAGAGACGTAGCAAAAGCAAAAGATATAATGCATAGTCTGAGTGATATCAATAAAACTTCAGGGGGAAAAAACATAATTCAAGTTTATGCTCCAACTACAGAGATAGGAGAAGACAAAATTGAAAAGAGTCCAGGAGGAAATTGACCACACACCAAAGAAGGACATCCTTTTAATAACAGGCAATTGGAATGCAAAAATAGGAAACAGCAGAATCAAAGATTATAGGGAAAAAATGGCCTAAGATCAAGAAATGAAGCCAGAGAGTCACTGACTGAATTTTGTGAGGCCAACAGTTTGCTCACTTGCAAACAGATTCTTCAAGCAACGAAGAGGCAACTGTATACAATGACATCACTTGATGACCAATATAGATGTCAAATAAATTACATAATTGGAAGTGGAAGAGGGGCAAATGCGATTCTCTTTGCAAAAACAAAACTAGGAGCAGATTGTGGCACAGACCACGAACTACTAGTAGAAAAATTACTAAAGCTAAAGAACACTAAACCATTCATTTTGCTGTAATACAACCTGAAGAACATCCTCACAGAATTTAAAGAGAATGTAAAAAACAGGTTTGTACTATGAACCCTAATTGACCAAGAATCAGAAGAAATCTGGACTGAAGCCAGGGAGGAATGAAAAAAAGACACTATCTGCAGCCAAAAAGAAAGAAAAACCTCAAAGGATGATAGATGTTTTCAAGCTGCTAAAGTCAGATGAAAAGCAAAAATAAAAGGTTGGCAGAAATAGAGTCAGAACTTTGAATACAACTGTTCAGCAGCTTGTGCACAGGGACAAGAAGAACTACTATAATAATCAATGCAGAGAAACAGAACATGACAACGAAAATGAAGAACAAAAGACATCTTCCACAAGATCTGAGAAATCAAAGGGAAATGTAAACCAGGAGTGGAGATGTTCTGTGACCAGCAGGGGAACGTATTACATGACCAAGCACAAATAATAAGCCGATGGAAACAATACATCAAAAAAACTATATAAAAGAGATGAAAGAATAAAAGATTCATTCAAAGAAGAACCATCTGAAGATGAACTTACAGTTTTAAAAAGTGAAGTCAAAGCTGCACTCAGAGTAATTGCAAAAAATAAATCACCAAGAACAGATAGCATATCAGTACAGCTGCTTGAACCTACAGACATAGAATCTATTCTCTTTCTAACTAAAATCTGTGAAGGAATATGGAAAACAAAACACTAATATATTCCAGTCCCCAAGAAAGTCAAGACCAGGGATTGCGGTAATCATAGGATCATTGCATTAATTTTCCATGTAAGCAAAGTGATGCTCAAAATTTTACAACAAAGACTTTTATCATATATGGTGTCTGAAATCCTAGATGTGCAACTTGGGTTCAGAAAAGGAAGAGGCACCAGGGATGATATCACAAATACACCTTGGATAAAGGAATGCACCAAAAAAATTTTTTTAAAAACCAGCCTGTGTTTTATAGATTATCACAAAGCCTTTGATCTGTAGATCATGAAAAACTATGGATCACTCTTAAAGAAATGGATGTGCAACAGTAGTTGATTGTCCTGATGTGTAATCTATACTCAGGGCCAGAGACTACCGTCAGGACAGAATATGGAGAAATGGAATGTTTTCAAATAGTAAGGGGGTCAGGTGAGACTGCATTTTATCTCTCTATCTGTTTAACTTGTATACAGCAGGATTAGACTCAGAGGAGGGAAGATCACTGACAATTTAAGATATGCAGTTGACACCATAATACTAGCAAAAAATGTTGTATTTAACAAATAAAAAAGAAAATTGAGGAAGAAAGTGCAAAGACAGGTTTACAGTTGAACATTAAGAAACCAAAAATAATGACTACAGATGGTTTACATAACTTTAAAGTAGACATTGAATGCATTGAAATAGTTCAAGATTTTCCATACCTTGGCTTGGTCATTAATCAGAAAGGAGACTGCAATTAAGAAATCAGAAGATGGCTGGGACTTAGAATGGCAGCTATAGAAGAACTAGACAAGATCCTGAAGTGTAAATATATATCACTCTATTAGGATATCACTGTATTAGGATTGTCCATGCAATTGCATTTCCCGTTTCTATGCATTGTTGTAAAAGCTGGAGAGTGAATAAATCCGTTCTTTTGAAGTGTTGTGGTACTAGAGGAGAGTTCTATAGATAGCTCGGACAGCTAAAAAGACCAATAAATGGGTCCTAAAGCAAATCAAGCCTGAACTCTCTCTAGAAGCCAAGATAACTGAAGGCAGTCATACTTTGGACATGTCATAAGGCATGACTAGAAAAGACAATAAGGCTTAATAAGGTAGAACGCAGTAGGGAAAGAGGAAGACCACATTAGAGATGGATAGACTCAATCAAGAAAACCACAGCCCTGAGTCTGAAAGACCTGAGCAGGACTATTGATGATAGGGTAACCTGGAGGTTTCTCATGGATAGGGTCTCCATAAGTCAAAGTTAACCTGACAGCAGTTAACAACGACAAAGTGTTGACAGACATGGTGTTCTCTGCAGTTTCATATTATTCTAGGGGAGCTTGTTCTCTATTTAAGCTATGGTCCTCTAAATGTTTTTAGACTGTAGCTGATCATGAGGAACACAGGGAAATGCAGTCCAACAAGATCTAGAGGGATACGTGATTCCCATTGCTGTCCTTAATGATCTGGCTTGTAATCTGGGCATATTTATTGATGTAGCATTATTATTAAAGGTACAATGAGTCACTGTGACTTGAGATGTTTTTCACCAGTTGTGCCTGATATGTCATGTCTTTATGAAGACAGGTTACCAACAGTCACCCATGCTCTGGTACCCTGCAGCTTAGACTATGTCAGTGTCCTATATATGGTTTTTCCTTTTAAAATGATCTGGAAATGGCCATTAGTCCAAACTAATGCCACTGGGACTGAGTGTCATTTTGTGCCAGTCCTTTTATGCAATGACTCCCAAACCCTTTCCCGGCTCAATTTACAGTGCTGCTTTTGACTTTTAAAGTCCTTAACAGCTTAGGAACAGCTTGTCAGAAAGATTGCTTTAAGTTTGGTTACCCTGCACTTAAGATCCGTTAAGGCCCTGTGTGAAATGAGAAGTGCGGCTGCTAGGGAGAAGGCTTTCTTATTGGAATCATGCCAACTGTGAATAGACTACCAAAGTCTGTATCGGTTGGTGTGGGTTTTCTGGGTTTTGAGGCTATGTTCTATTAGTATTTTCTCCTGACTTCGCCTGCATCTGTGGCTGGCATCTTCAGAGGATATATGGATATATCCTCTGAAGATGCCAGCCATAGATGCAGGCGAAACGTCAGGAGAAAATACTAATAGAACATGGCTTCAAAACCCAGAAAACCCACAATAACCTATGGATTCCAGCTGTGAAAGCCTTCGACTTTACAAAATCTTTATCATTTTTCAACAGAGATTTAAGGAATACTCACAAATTGTTTTGTCTTTGATGAGAAAGGATGTCTTGACATGCCAAAATACCCAAGCAAGAAAATAATCAATTGGCATTAGATTTGATTATATGAGGACTTTTTGGTTTTAGACAAAAAACATTTCTGAAAAATAATACATTTGTTTTTATGCAAAAAAAATTATTCACAGAAAGCAATGTCTTTTCCATGAATATTAAATTCAGAACTCTTTTCCACCTCAGGAAACAACTATTCCAGAAAGGTGATAAGTTGGTTTTTGAGCTCAAGAAACATAGCATCAATTTCATTGGCAGAGCTGAATATGAAGAAATTTTCAAAGGTTCTGTCACTTTTCCAAATTCACCAGCTGTTGCTATCAAATCTTACCCGTTGCCAACAGATGAAGCAATAATAGTCACTCAAATATCAGAAAGCCATCAGTGAAATGTGACTCATGCCAACACTGTTGAGCTGGGCTGTTGAAATACATCTGGATCAGATTTATTGGTAATTTTGTCACCATGAACAAACAAAATTAATTGGTTTCATTTTGAATAAATAAGTCATAGCAGTGAGAAATATTTTTGTACTCCCTCAGTCTTACTTAAGGCTAATAGGTTTCCCTGGATTAAATTCTTAGACATTGCAAGACACCGAGCAGCTTCACAGTGATGTCTATGTTGGGTAATTAGATGAGAAAGAGAGAAGCAGAGTCATTAGATGTTAAATGGCATTTAAAATAAACATTTAGTTGATTAGGACACAGATGAAATTGGTTTCTGAACCTGATTTGAAACCCTTCCATATATGATCTTTCTAGCATGGGTTACTCAGTCTGGAATCAAGTTTAATTATTTGTTGTTGTTTTTTAAAGTAGAATAAATATGCATTCTTTTTCAAGACTTCAGGGTTGGCTGCTGCAGTCTGAAATACTAAAAGATGAGAAAGGTCATCTTTAACCTTCTGGGAATGTAAGATGTTGAGACTGGCATAATGAGCCAATGATGCTGAAAATCACTTTCTAAGTTCCATTGCTTGTTCTCTGTGTATGACAACCAAAGATGCTTGTTAGCAGAAGGAATCCTATTGTTATTCAGCAATAACGGGAAGCATCCAGACAGCTTCTGCAAACTGAAGACAACTGCATTTGTGCTTATATTCCATGGTAATTTCAGATGTTTGAGATCTCAGGCTAGCACATGTAACACTCCACATGGAGTGTCTTTTCAGGTTTGCAACTGCTTGTTCAGGCTTGCTAATGAAGAAGCAAAGTCTATTTTGACATCTTATTGACTAGCATCGAGACAGCGTTCCTGCCTCCCCGTGTGCAGACAGTTGCACACCAATATAGTGGATATTACAGCCGGAATAAGGGCTCATAAAATAGAGACTGAAGCATATTTCTCCAATATTATTTATTGTATTTTGGCTAATATTCTGTACCAGCTACTTAGTTAACCTTTCTTGGCCCAACTTCCCCCCCGCCTAAACCTGATCGAAACATCATTGACCCATGCCCTGACTGTTGACAGAATGGACCACCATAATTATGATAGTGTCACAATCATGACTAAGTAGCCATTGTACATGCAGAACAGTTACAGATGAGTAAACCTAGGTAACTGTTCCATATTCATGATTGCTACTTAGTCACAATTGTGATGCTATTGCTATGATTGTAACTCATCTCCACAACCTACTTTTCTGGGTTTTAGCTGCATGGAGAGAAAGCGGTCAATCCACCTGCAATTGGAGCATGAGTGGATGACATTTCCATATGTTTTCAAATTGTCAGGCCAAGAGAACTTATTTAGTTAAGTATCCTATTTAATTAAGTAGCTGATGTAAAATACAGACCATTGTGGATATTACTCTTATAGCCAGAATAAAGTTTCATAAGATAGTGACTGAAGCATATTTCCTTAAGAGTTTTACTGTATATTCATTTTCCCACATTCATTTCCTGTGACAACCCACTTACTCTTTTACTGTTCAGCTTTGCCAGTTGTGATGGAGTACCTACACAAATGGCCATGATGTTATTTCCAGCTGTTATCCTCTTTCACTGAATTCATGTTTTGTCTTTAAAGCTCTGATCTGGTCAATTTATGAGCTCATGCAAATGGCCTTTATGAAAGTTCTGATTTTTCATAACTGTAACCAAACTGGAGAATCTTGGAGACAATATCGATAACCATTCAATACACTTTAACAATGGCTGTATCCTGCAGAATCTGTGCTTGCTCTGCCTGTCTGCATATTTATTTCCTGGTGAAGAAAGTACAGTCTATCTAATCATATAATTACAAGTATCATGATTTGCCTAACTACACTGACCACCTTCATTATGCTTAGGTCCTTTCCACACTACATTCTTACAGTGTTATTATTCTACTTTCAACATCCTGTGGAATTCTGGGGTTTGTAGTTTACTGAGGCCAAAGGTGCCCCTCCCTAAACTGCAAACCTCAGGATTCCAGAGGATGTAGAAAATGGAATAATAGCACTATAACAGTGTAGTGTGGAAATGGCCTTAGTCTGGTACAACTCTAAGAACAAATCTACACCCCACTAGTGTAGTTAGTTAACTGTCATGGCTTCATTCTGCACAATCCTCATTTGTAGTTTGGCATGCTTCTTAGAAAATGAATGGCTTAATGTTCTGTTTTAAAATGTATTTAACATGCTGCTTTAATGGTCTTGTGACCTCAATAAGGTGATGTATGTATGAGGTTCTTAGAATTCTCTGCTAGAGACCTATGGTGCTAAAGATCAAAAACTCCTGAACAGAAAATTGCAAACTACAAAAACCAAGTTTCCATTGGTTGCAGCTATGACAGTTAAAGTCATTTAACTCTTGTAATGATATAATGCAGACACACTCTTAAGTTTTCAGATTTCAAGGCTTTCAGTACACTCAGCCAACTAAAGTAATTAGGGGATCAAACATAGGCACATAGAAATGATGCCTTCTGATCTAAAAGAATACACATTATCTGAATTCAGATGGATTGTTATTTCTTCCCTTCCTTTGCTTCAGCAGATAGGGATGAATCCAGAACACTACTAAGATCTGGGGAGTCAGATAGATAATCCTATGGGAGTTATCCTCTGCACATTGAGAAGTTTAGTCAAGAACCAGCTCTCAGGAAGAAGAGCCAGACAAGGATATGGGCAATGCATACAAACCTGCTATTCCAAATAATGACCTCCTACACTTTTTTCTCTGTGAAGCTATGCATATTCACAGAGGAACAAAGCTTCAGGTGTTTGCATTGCACGCCATGCAGGGAGGAACTATCCTCAGGCCATACGATTAGTATATTTCTCTTACAATATAATACATTTATAGTACTAAGATTTCAATTCTACACATTGTTACTCGTATGGCCATGTGCTACATACAAAGGACAGTGGCTCATTTGAAGATTCTTTGAACAACTACCCAGTTCAGTCTGGTTTAAAGACAAAGAACCATAAAAAAGGAAAGTGGAGGTCCTGAATTTGCCCAACAACCATTAGCAACTGGATAGCTGATCCAACAGTCCAGGGGGCATCAGGAGACAATTTTATTGCATTGCAGGGGCTGGGCCTTTTTAGGCCAGGGAGAGACCTTCTCTGCAACAGGAAGTGATCTTGAAATTTTGCCTTGGAGTCACTTTCTGCTGCAAAAAAAAATCCCTCTTAGGCTTAAAATGGCACAGGCTCTCCTCAGACATAGCAACCAACCCCCCATTGGTAGTATTAAGGAGCTATTTTGAAGCAAAACCTGGAATGGGAAGGGTTGTTTGGTTGGTTTTGGGTATTCGGACAGGGCTGCATTAAGGTTTTTGTTGCCCCTAGGCACTCTATTTGACTCCCTGCCTCAACCTTCCAGTAGGGATGTTTTCATAGGCCCTAAATTTTTTGTGGGCCCTAGACACTGTGCCTAAAGTACCTAATGAGCCAGCCCTGTGGGGGGGGGCATGAAGCTGTCTCCTGGGGAGCCAGTGTGGCCACCTAAGCTCTAACGGTGGTCCACAGTGATTAATAAGTACACTACTGCACTATAGAAACTATACCACTATACTGTCATTAACTACCACCATGCTGTAGTTTATACTGTACCTAGGAAAGTAAACAATGTGCATTGACCAGAATCTTATTTTTAGTTCTGACTAGAATAGAACTAATATGCTTATGTCAACTGAATATACCTATGTGCTGACTCATTCTTCAAAAACTGACTTAATGGGTCTGCTTTAGTTGGGATCCACCACCAGGAATTTGGTCATTATTTACAGGAGTTCCTGATTTACACACAAGCTGGAATTGTTTTGGGGTACAGTGTTAGCATAAGAATTATCAGACAAGCACTTGTGCTTGCCCAGAGTGTGTAAGTATAGTCTCTAACGCAGTCAGTCATTCCATAAGTATGCACATAGCCTTCTCTCACACTGTTGATCAGTGACTAAACAGAGAGGGGAACTAATTGACTATTACACTATGACTTTGCTCAAGGCTGTGGCATCCATTGTGGCATGACTGGCATGTATTTATGATATGCTAAAAATACAGAGGATCTTGTCCAAAGACTTGTGACTCTAGAAGGATTTCCGGGTGCATGCAGGGGAGAAGACTGGGCCCTCATTATGACTGCACAGAAAGAAAGAGTGTTTAAAGTTGTCTTGTTCTTTTTTTAGTCATTGCGTTCAAGAACTTGGCACGTGTTCAGTTAGTCTCTCAAAGTTGTTCTCTACTGATGGAATAAAATGCCTCATGCAAGTGAAGCTAAAAGGATAACAAGGGGTGGGGGGGGTGATAACAAAGGAAAATGCATTTTAAACACTTTCACTGGTGTATTTAAGAAAAGAAGTGTTTTATTACAAAGGCTAAATAAGAACTGGAAAATTAAAGCTAATTTAACATAAAGCAGAGTATAAGCAAACATGTGAAATCTAATTTAAGACGTAACACTGATAGACAAAAGCAAATTGATTAGCGAGACTAGAGTTAAGAATTACCAGACATCAAAAGATGTTGCAAGTTATACTTTATTGTCCCTTCAGGAGGAGGGGGGCAGAGTTTTTGTTTTTAAAGAACAGTACGTTTTAATTTTATAGGATTGACTACCCTCATTTTTCCCCCTTCTATTTTTGTGAAAATTAGGGGTGCAAGAATATTTCCACATTACAAAGTACCAAGAATTCTCTAACTGGGAGAATTTATGAAATGAGGCATTTGGATTGTCAAGACAGCACTCCTTCATTATAAAGCTCACTCATATATTTGAGCTTGTGCCAACAGAGTACTTTTTGAGGACCTTAATATGAGAGATTTCAGTGGCCACCATCCATAAGTACATGAAGGCTCTTAAATTAATTAGTGCAGTAAATTTCCCTTTGGACATGTTGCCACCTCAATCATCCTTGACCATGTCCAATTTTATTCTTCCTAAACTGCCATTGAGAGAATTAATCTTAAGGCCAGAAGAAGGACAATTTCTAGGAGCAATATTGCCAAGCCTTCCATCACCCCCACCACAACATTTAACCTAATTTTTTCCCCTGTAACTTAAGCTTCTTGTTCAGTCCTCCTTGACTAATGAGAAAGAATTGATCTCTGTTGTTTCAATACGATAGACCAGAACTCCTTGGCTTACTATCTAAGTTTAATTGGTTGGGTACTAGCACCTTAATCCCACTTGTACTGTGTCAGCAACTGTGAAAAGCAGTAAACTACTGCAATTCACACCGGTGCCTTTGCTAAGTGCTCTGCAAAGCCTCTGAGGACGTTTGTGGTAGTGGCACAGAAGTATTCAAAGGTTTTAGGTGGGGGAAAGTTAATTAGGGATGCATTCAAAGGTTTTAGGTGGGAAAAAGTTAATTAGAGATTTGCCAAGTACAGTCTGAGTTTTCATTGTTAATATTTCTGTCCTATGAATAATGTGGTAGAAAACAGTGGAAATAGAAGACTCTGTCCTCTCCTGAATGTAAGTAAATTGTAATTAGGGATGTAATTCTTCACTAAGTTTCTACTCGAAAGTAGTAAGGAGTGAGCTTAGATGACAGCAGGCTCTCATCTCATTAGCTCTGCTCAGAGAGAGGCTTGTTAGTGCTTCCTTTATTGTTAGCATCATGAAGCATCATCATCATATGTGTAAGGCTTTTAAGTGTTTCAACGTGCTTTGTTCATTATCTGTTTCTAAACCAGGGTTGAGCGAAGTGCAGTTTTTGGTCCATGGAAATTCCCAAGGCTATTTTTGCAGCTCTTGAGTTCCTCCTTGACCTCCCCTGGTTAAAACAGAAAGAAAAAGGCACTTGCTGTTCCAGCCACTAGCAGTTTTGATTCTTGTTGTTATTATTATTAGTTTTACACTTTTTGGGGGCAGTGCAGCCTGTGGGGCATTTTTCATGTGGGACACTGGCCACTGCACCTGTCCTATTAGGGTTGCCTTATAGGGTTGTAAGTTTTAGTTGCTCTAATCCTTACAATCCTATAAGAATGTCACAGAATCACAGAATCATAGAGGTGGAAAGAATTACAAGGGCCATCTGGTTCAACCCCAGCCAGGCAAGAATACACAATTAAAGCATTTCTGAGAAATATCCAGCCAACCTCTGTTGAAAGATCTCCAAAGAATAAGAAGAATCTATCACTTCCTAAGTCTTCTACTGTTGAACAGCTCTTACCATCAAGACATTATTCCCATTGTTTAGGTGGCATTTTTCTTTTCTGATAAATTGAATCCATTGGTTCATGTGCTATTCCTAGAGCAGTAGCAAGCAAGGTTTCTCCATGTTCTATGTGATATATTTAAAGATGGTGACAACTATCCATATGTTCTTCCCTTACTGCAAAATATGCAGTGCTGAGTCAGAGTGGCTCACCTAGTTAGTTAGCAGAAGTTAGCAGAAGTCAGATTTGAACTAGCAGATTTCTGATTTGTAGATTCGTCTCTTAGGCTGAGGACTGTTGTTGAGTCAGTGTAATGTAGTGGTTAAAGTGTTAGACTAGCACCAGATAGACTGAGATTGAAATCCCTGGTTAGCAATGACAGTCACTGGGTAATCTTGGGTCAGTCACATACTTTCTCCATCTATACTACCTCACAGGAATGTTGTAAGGATAAAAAGGGATACCGGGGAAGTGTTAATAGTAATTAGGGAGTGAGAAGAGAAGACATGACTCACTAGAAAAGACAATAATGCTTGGGAAGATAGAAGGCAGTAAAAGAGGGAAAGAAGAAGAGTGCATTACAAATGGATGGACTCAGTCAAGGAAGACACATCCTTAATCTGCAAGACTTGAGCAGAACTGTTTATGATAGGGTCACCATAAGTTGAAGTCAACTTGATGGCATCTGACAACAACAAAACAGAGAATAAAACTGACAGTTCGCTTCCAGAGTGTTTTTATGCCCAATTCAGCACACACAACAGAGTGGAAGAGGTGAGAAGAGGGAAAACAAATCCACAGAAACATTCCCTATGCATAGTGACAGAAGCCTAGCTCAGTGGCCCCAATGGGTTTGCAGTGAGCCACATGGTTCTTTGGATCCAGGTGATAACCAGCATATATGTACTTCCAAAAACTATAATACTTTTTCCCTTTTTTAAAAAAAAATGAAGCAAATGTAATGCATAAGAAAGAAAAGCAGTGGCATCTTTTAGCTTTACCTCTGGTTGAAGCAGGTAGAATGAGTGTAGAACCTACAGATGTAATGACATATGCTGCAAAATCCATTTTATAGGACTATTTGTATCTGTGTCTGGCTTCTTAAAATGACATTATTATATTTTTCAGTTTGTTTTGATCTGAATTTGCAGATAGATGATGTTTTGAAGAAGCTGGTGATAAACTCTGCCTATTTTTGTATTTTTCATTTTGGTGGTATTGTTGTTCCTGTAGAGGCTTTACAGAACAGTTGTCTTGGTTACTGCATATATCAAAATATTGTCAAGGACCAGCAAAGCCATCTTCATGGTGTCCTTCTTTATGTCTGTTACAAGGTCATGGCCAAAACTGTACTGGTGACAAAAACATAAATAACTCAAGGTTACCTGTATGTCTTGTTTTGGATGTGATGCAAGGGACTATTCACTAGTCTTCGATTAGCAGCAATGGCCTCATTTCTCTGTCCTCTCTCTGGAAAACAACAGCGGGGATGGGAGAGAGGAATTAGCCATTGAATGGTCACAGCAGTGCAGGGAGATGCAGAGCTCCACATGTGGAGTGTTATGCTTCACATGCCCAGATTCAAAATTTTGGCTCCTGTTTTAGTTTTAAGAGATCCTAACACCTCCTGTTCCCTGTGCTGCTTTGGGATCATTATGTAGTAATGATGATAGCAGGTTGAATTCAACCCTTGGCAAGCAAAATGTACCTAAGTTCCTGCTAAGGCATCTCCAGGGAGATGTTCTGCTATATGATTGGACAAGAGCCAGGAATACCTAAATTCTGTGCCTATGACCATAGCATCACACTGACTCACATAAGGCTAGCTCAAAGTGGGATAAATCCTCAAGATTTTTTTTTTTCCGTTGGATGAATGCCCACTCTGTGATTAGTCCCATAGATCAGAGGCAGTCTACACTGAGTCAGCACTCAGCTGGCTTGCAGTTGTGCCCTACTGTTCTGGATTTTAGGGGCACAATGTATAACAAAAGCCAGAGAGATACCATGTAGCCTAAACCTGCTTGGTTCCAAGTGTCTGATTACTGATGGGGGGAAAAAAAACCTGTTTCTGAGGCTGATGATGGAATAGCCTATGTTGAAGCCTTTCACATCAAGGAAGACTTTTAAACAACACACTTGCTAAGTGAGTTAGAGAGGGTTGCACAGAAACAAAGATCGAATGTGGTTCTGGAGCAGCCAAGCCTTGGGATTAATCCCAGCCTTCCTTGCTGTCTCCCAGGCTCTGTTAACTGCTCAGATGTTGAACATATCACCACCATCTGCTTTATCACTGACAATGTTTGATCTTCTCTTCTATACTAGAGCGCTCTCAACCTGTTACTAATGATAGCAAGCCTTCTTTAAAAAAAAAAAAGCTGCAGAATGGAAAGCAAGTTCCTTTTTCTTTTTTAATTTCAATTTTCCCAGCTGTATCCATCACAGGCAAATCTCATTGTGATCTGCTGTGTCTCATTTTCCAATTTTAACAGGGTGATTGACAGGAGGCACTGGTATATGCTGGAGAGAGGAGGAAATTCTTTGCCAGAGCTCACTCCAGCTTTTAGTGGCTAGCAAATATGCTACAAATCTGCTAAAACCTTGTATTTCCTTAATTAAAGGTTTGCCTTCTTCAGTGTGCGAGTGATTTGTGAGGCAGAGCCAAGGAGACTCGTAAGGCAGTGTTGAAATGGTTCTGCCGATGCAAGTTACTGAGATCAATTGATTAATTGTGTGGAGTGTCATCAGCATCAGAGGGCAAGAAGGGGGAGAAAAATCAATTCATGCACGATGATATCAGCCAATGGTAATACGCTACGGTATTGCAGCCACCCAATTCAGTGCTACCTAAAATAGGGAAGAACCCCGACTCAAGATTTGTGGTTAGCAGCTAAGAATAGCAAGATTAATTATGGAAAGAAGAGAGAGAGGTATGCAAAAATCTCAGCCTCATCCAGATGTTGCCGCAACCTACTTCTAAAATAATTAGTGACAAGGACTTACCATAAAGCTGTCATGGTGTTAACACCTTGAGGGATTGAAAACAATTTATCTCCTGAAACGCTATGCTTGTCATGCATTGGGAAGGGAATATTAATGAGGAAAGGAATCGGGGGTGGAGTGGGGTGAATAACAGCATATTTAAAGAGAGTAGGATTAAAAATCAATGACGAGAGGCACACAAAAAACAAATGAGTCATTGGTTAGGCAGTGATAGATTTAGCTGAACACCTGCTGAATATTCAGCCCTTGTATGGATAGTGGAAGCAGTTGTAGGGAGGGAATTGGGAGAGCTGCTAGGGCACAGGACTCAAGGGAGACCTGTGGGGCCACATGTAAACCACAGATTGCCCACAGGTGCTCAAAAGTAAAAAAAAATATTAGGAGTTGTGCTGGTGCCTTGTGGCCTAGAAGGCCTTCCCCTCCCCACCCCCTTGGACAGACAATGCTGAAATTAAACCATTATCATGGCATCACCCTAATTTATAGTGCAACTGATTAATAACACAAATGTATTGAATGCTGCTGGAATGCTTTGTTATGTATGAGCTGAGAGGAGAAATTGGTCCTTCCTCAAGGAGACTGCAGTCTAAATAAGAAACAGCCAGCCAAATCAGGCATGATTTAATGTTCTAAATTAGAAGCCATATAAATTTAAATGTGTTCTCCCTTTTGGGGCAGATTATCAATGCAAGGCCAACTAGAAGATACATATATCCTTTTGGTGCAGTGATTGCATACATTTTCTCAGGAAGCACAAATCACACTTTGATATTGAGCATGAATCTCCTACCTATACATACAAATGTGTATAAGCTGCCATATCTCATAAGCTCACACAAACAGCCCTGAAACACCAAGGAATCCCTGTATTCCAGGCCAGCTTTTCATATGTGGGCCTTTGCTTGTAATTCAGAAGTAAGGTAACAGTTGCTATGGAATTATACAGCAGAAAGACTTTAGAGAAAACAAACATCATATTTCATTTGGTGGCAGAGAGGTATATAGTCCCAGCCCTACAATTAGACAGAATGATGTGGTTGTCTCAGGGAGATACGGAAAAGGGAAGCAGCAGAGACAAGTTGTGAGTTTGTAAAGAACAGGTGTTACGGAATGTACCCCCATGCTCCACACTAGCAGGTGGTCAACAGATGTGCTGGATAACTCTATCTTGTTTTCAGCACCTATAGTAATAAAAAAGAATAGGTGTTGTATGCACATCCACATGTATGTATAAGAAGTATGTCTGCCTGTCCATCTGTCTGTTTGCATCAGAGTTTCAAGACTATGAAATCTAGACACCTGAAATCTGGCATATGAATGGATCTGTAGAAGTATGCATCTTGGTTGTTTTTTTTAATACATTCAGTAATTTAATTTAATGAAAATAAGTCTGGATCATCCTATAGCTGGGTTTCTCAAACTCTGGTCTTTCGGGTGTTTTGGACTTCAACTCCCAAAACCATTTATCGTTGGCCAAGGCAGCTGGGACTTCTTTGAGCTGAAGTCTAAAAAATCTGGAGGGGTTTTTCATCCCAAACCAGTAAGTTTCAGACCTTCCCTAAGTAGATAGTCTGAGAAATTCATTTCTCGACAGGGCTTCTAAATAGCTTCATTTGCTCTTGTCATCTGCGCCACCCCAAACTTTTGAAATGTTGTTGGAAGGGATTCCTGGGGCCTGGTAAATGAGGGAAAAAACTTAGCAAAAGAAAAGGTGTAGTGAACCCCACAATGGCAGCAGAAAAAGACAAGTGAGAAGAAAAAGTGGGAGGAGGAGAAGAGATAAAGCAGCATGTAGCAGGGACAAATAGAACTGAAGTATGGTGGGTACTAAGGGGTTTTGAACCCAGGGAAACTTGGTACAGGCTCAATGATTACCAAATGGATGAAGAAAAAGACCATCTAGAAAGAAAAAGGAGAGCAGAAGAGAGAAGATACAACATACCAACACTGAGATGAAAAATGGTTTTCTAATCCAACTGAAGCTAGCAGTTTCGATAGTTAAACATACTGTAAGATTCAATAACCAGTCTGATTGTCTTTTGTATTTGAAATGAAGTGTATGGGAAAGTATAGTTTACTTTTTGCCTGAAATAGGAAATATCTTGCAGAATCCTTACTGAATATAAGCAAGGGATATAAATCTTTGGTTATTTTATTCATGCATTTTCCATTTTATTTTATTCACTTTATTATTTTTTTATTTTATATTATTTTATTATTATTTTATATTGTTCACTATTTTTTTTTTATTATTCATTTTATTTTACATTCATTTTATTCATGTTGTTTCTTCCTACCCTTGCATAAATACAAGGCCTCCTGTGTGCAGTGTCTGGACTTTTTAGGAAAAATTTATTTGCACAAAAACACACATGATTTTCCAGTGCAGAAAACATATTTGGGGACAGAAAATATGTATTTCCACAAAATATGTATTTTCCACAAAATACTGTGATTCCTGCATAAAAAAATATTGAGGGCAGATACACCCAAAAATATCTTGTGCAGGATTCAGTTTGCTTTCTCTCCCAGCATATACTGATGAATTTTTCCCAACAAAATCCCAGTCTCAAGAATCTCACTGCTGGTCTCCTTTTCTTTGATGGGGTGTTCCAAGTGTCAAGGCATCCTTTTTTCATCAAGACTGTGAATATTAATGCATCCTTAGTGCTTAGCCCTTAGGCTGTACCTGAAATGGCTGTTTGAAAGGCATAAGACAGTCTGTACTTGAACAGCACATATAGTCCAGCACCTGGTCTCTTAGGCCATTTCCTCACTAGACTGTTATAGTGCTATTATTCCACTTTCAACATCCTATGGAATCCTGGGGTTTGCAGTTGGAGGAGGGGGCAGCCGGCCCCTCCCTAAACTGCAAACCCTAGGATTCCATAGGATGTTGAAAGTGGAATAATAGTGCTATAACAGTCCAGTGCAGTAATGGCCTTACATTGACTGAGACCCTCCTCAGGTGTCTGACATACCAACATACCAGCAATCAGGATAAGACCACAATAGGCTATTTTTTGGTGTTGTTCCCCAGCAAATCTCAAATCCTGGAGGCAGGTCACAGGCAACACAACTAGTAGCTATTGATCATGTTCTTCTCCATGATAACCATCTGCTCCTGTTTACATAAGGGATGAGAACAAAACCTGCTCTGTTCCATTTTATATCATTATGCAAAGCCTTCTGGCTTCCTTTCACATTACTTTGTTACTGATTTTTCAGTCCTCAGTGTGGATTGAAGTCTTGCATTATCTCTCCTAGCCATTTTTCCTACCTCTTTTTCCTCATTAAGCACCCACCAACCTTTTAATGTCCATGAATATGCACCATGAGATCTTTCCCTCCAACACTTCACTAATTTCATGTACTGGCAGATGCTGAAAGCTGGAATCAACACTTCTTGATAAGCATTCCCATTCTACCTCTTCCTGTTTTGGGTAGGGGGATGTATACTGCATCATATTTTGTTGGTGTAGGTTTGTGTGCAAAGATGCACGTGTAAAGGTAAAACTGAAAACAGCAGTGTTAAAGAAAGGAGAACGCTCCAGCCACTCCATTCCTGTACACCTGTGTGCAGGAAATGCACAGGGATTATTTTTAGAACAGCATCAGAAAATAAAACAAGGCATTAAGAACAGTTTTCTTTAAGAGACTTTTTAGGCTTTCCTGCTCATTTCCTCTGTAGAATAATACTGGTGCAGCAGACTTTAAAGCCCCTTTAGCAGGCATTCACACTTCTTTAAGAACCATTAACACCTGATTAGCACATCATTGGAATGTCTCCCCAGCTTCATTCAGAGTGTGTTACAGTTAAAGAATTCTACTGAAGGACATGGTGCAGTCATTTCTTTAACAGTAAGCAGCTGGGATTTATTTTTTTTCCCCAGAGGGGAAAAATATCTGGGCAAAGGGACTTTTTTTTAACTCTTCGAGACGCATAAAGTGATAAAAAAAGAGATCTAGTCAGTTGTGGACCTTTTCTAGTAGGCCTACATGCCAAGAAGGAAAAGAATGAGCAAAAGAAAGAGAGAAAGGAAGATGAATTATGTCACAAAATAGAAAAAAGATTTGTACAGAATTTGCAGGTGCTGATTTATATCTGAAGATGTAAATTTAGAAACAATTGCTGCAGCATAGGCCTCCAATATACCCCAAAGTGACATGCGTACCTGATCAGTCTGCTCTCCAGCTGCTGATTGTTAATGGGCAACAACAAGTTGTCTTTTCTCCTTTCTTACAGTTCTTTGTCTGTAAGCCAGATCTAGGTGTGTGCTGAACATCTACTGATGCCCACAGAATAAACTGGAGGCTGAAGATCTTCCCTTCCCACTGCAAAACCTACCCTCCAGCTGCTTTTTCTAAGGGCACAGTAGGGCAGGAAGATAGAGGGAAGGGAATTTCATCCCAACTGCTACTGCAGTGGCCACCTAGGGAGAGAAGAGGAGGCAGGCACAGCACCATCATGCCTAGGTCCAACAGCTGATGAAAGCTCCCTCTCATTCCAATTGCCACTGCTGTGGCCTCAGAAGGAGAGAATATCTGCTGGACTTAATGCCCTTCCACACTGTCGTTACCTTTTCCTTAGGTTTCCTGCCTTATTTAGATTGTAAGCCTAGAGGCAAGAAACTGTCAAATTAACAACTTTTAAGCTGCTCTGGCAGCTTTTGCAGACTGAAGGCTGGGGTATAAATACTCTCAATAAATTAATAGATAGTGTATGTTTTATGCTCAATTTTAGTCAATTACAGAGGACCATTCTCTGTAGAGAAGGGAAGTGGTCCACCTCATTAGCAGATGTTGGTGTGGTTTGCCGATCATTCCATGGTGAAAAGGCTATTCATGATTCATTCCTGATGGGCTCGATTCAACCTTCTTGCTTAAGGGAATAGTGCTGTCATGTACCTGTGGACCCTGAGAAAGTGGTTTATCTGTTTCCTGGTACCCTTCTGTGCTTTGTGCAGTTCTGTCCCAGAGGGCCCTTAATGTTGCTGTCCAAGAAGGCAGGGAAAATAACAACCCCCTTGCATGAGCAGAAGCATTCTCACATATTTCTAGACTCAGTGCAACATCCGTAGAACAGTTCCTTAATATTTCAAGTCTTAATGCGCTTACCATCGGTAGTGTGTAGTACCAGAACCAATTGTCTTGAAACACTGTCCTTAGATATCCATTTTGGTTAATTTAGGTACGTTGTTCCTGTGTACTTTCAAGTTGTTTCTGACTTATGGCGACCCCAAGGTGAACCTGTCACAGAGTTTTCTGAGGGCTGAGACTATGTGACATGCCCAAGATGTGGGTTTTCCATGGCTGAGCAGTGAGTCCGGCCCTGGTCTCCAGGGTTGCCGTTGAACGCTCAAACCACTCTCACTCCCACTCTGGCTCTCTAGTTGGCTCTCTAGTTTCAGTTCAGCCATGGACAATGTGAAATAATAGCATCCAGGGACAGGGTTAGTAAAATGTTCCCCGGGGGTTGGAATATTATGTGTTTTATTGTGTAATATAAATATATCACTGTTTCTTTTCTTAAATAGAGATAACTCTATTATAAAGCTATTGAAGGAAATTTCTAGTATGTGTTATGGTTTTCAGCAGAGTAGAGACGGCATGGAAATGCCAGAACACCTGTAGTGGGATCAGAGTTAGAATACACTGAAGACTGCATGCTCCATCTAGCCAAACAGTTGCTAGTATTTAATAATATTTTTTGTCCTGGCTGTTCTTCCAGTAATGACATATGTAAAGTGTACTGAAAGGGGGCCTTTCCTGGAGAAATTGTCCTCTGGGTTTTTTGGTTTATTTATTTATTTATTTTAACTTTCCCTTAGCTAGAGGATTCTGGCAGTGCAGTAAAGTGTACCATTTAAACCAATACACTATTTTAATCCCATGCCATGGCAGGCTGCCATGCAATAAAACCAGATTGCCGCTGCTTCAACTTATTTTAATCACTAATAGTGAGAAATGGAATTGCTGCTGATTTTCTTTTTCCAGCCATCATTTTGATTACCAGGGAAACACCCTCAACCTGCAACCATTTCTGTTCATAAAATCCAGTGTGACAAGGTTAGCCCATGTAAGAGGAATGCCAGTTAAAGGAAAGTTAAGGTTAAAGGAATGCTGATAGCCCCAAATATCTACAAGGATAATTGAGAAGGCACCCACATTTTCATTAACTTCACACCCAAACACACTTGAGAGTACTCCAAATATGTTGACACACTCCTAGACACTTAACTAAATCAGGCAAGAAACACTGGGTACACAAGTGTGGGCACCTTCTAGCCAAATTTACACACTGTTCAATCTCATTTATTTTAACAGAAGAGATTTAACAAAAAACTTCATTATATTTGCTTTGAAATCAATAGTAAGGTTTTTTTTTCCCCTTTTTTTTTTGGTCAGATCACACCCAATGACACCAAATTAACCAAATATATGTTATTATAAAACTCTTTCTTCTTTGCAATATGCAAAGATTTTGCAGTCCACGCTTGCTACTCCCACCCCAATGTTCACTGTCTGCAGTGCTGAAGATTTCAAGATCAACAATGAGATAGAGGAAACGAGTATCTACAGATGCAATCCTAATATCTTCCTCCTCCCAAATAAGAGGAAGAAAAAAAAATCCCACTAAGCCATTTAGAGCGCCTGGCATATTCACTTGCTCTTGCAGGTGTTATCTGTGTCCTTGCATTGTTCTTTGGTTCTTCAGAGATGCTGCTCTTTCATATAAATTCACCTGAGTCCAGACTGATTCAATATTTCCCTTTCTGCTTAGCTAGTCCTTCTAGAAGGGACCTATGAAAAATATGTTGGTTTCAAACTTGTGTTGCATTTACGTTATGCAAATCTTAAATTATTATAATTGTCTGTTCTACCAGTGAATGCTGCAGGCCAGGACACCTTTATTAAATTAGCTAAACTAAGCTATGGCGCATTTCCAATATGCTATTGTCAGCCTTCTATAGCCTGAATATTCAATTACGAAGTTTCATTTAAAAATGAAACAGCGGTGGCAGCCTTGTCAAGGGCATTTCTCCTCTCTCTGAATTTTACTTTTAAGAGCAAGAGCTGTCCTAGTGGGTGCTTCCAGAGAGCTCCTGAAAACAGTCTTCACTGCCAGAAAGGGGGAGAGGGGAACCCTCTGGAAAATGACTCATGCCCTGATGCAGCTAGCTTTCAGATATATGGATATGGAAGGGGGCTTCTGTTCACCTGTGCCTAGCTCAAAGGAGAAGTATATGTGCAAACAGGCTCTGCATGGTGGCTGCAACACGATTCACAGTCTGACACAGCCTCTTTTAAATTGCCCATATCCTACTGATCTGCTATTCAGGGAAAGAAGCAAATACCTGGATTCAGTTGCCTCATTATCAATGAAATAGCTGCTTGCATTGAGTGTTTTGAAGTGGCGTTCCAAAAAGATGTTGGTCCCACAGATGGAAGAGACAGCAAATTTCACCAGTTTCCCTCCTTGTTGCATCCCCCTATGACACCTAAAATCTGCTCAGATGGTTTAGGGAACTCTCCAGAAGTGGTAGCGCAGTGGTGGTGGTATGTTGTAGGCTGAAGGAGGGATTGGCAACAAATGCATTTCCTCATGCCTTCCTCCTTTAGGAAGACTGTATGAATGTGCTCCCTTCTCTGAGATGGGTACTCTGGATCTGGCCTTATATATTCAGAGCCTTAGTTGCACTCTGCATTTCCTGAGGCCACTGTGCATATGGCCACATTTTCATTCGGGTTTATGGCCCCTCATGTTATTTACTTCCATTTTCAAAAGCTGAAGGTGTTTCTCCTTGCTGTCAATGTAGGGGAAAAAATTGGCCCTGATTATCTCCAAGTCTTCTTGTCCATCATATGTGTCATCACCAATAACAGATTAATGGTGCAATCTGCAACATATTGCATCTAATAAGATTTTCTTTTGTGTAGACCTTATGGCCCTTCACTGTATCAGTCCACGTTAATGTTTGCCTGGTCACCTTATGGTCCAAGCTTGGGCTGTGTTTTACACTTGTACAATGGCAGTGACCTTCAATCACATTTAAGAGAAAAGAAGAATTGTAAAGTATTCCCACATAGCAAAATTATGTCTCACATTTGTAGCTCGCTTTAAAAGCAGAATCACCAATGATATGCAATTCTATCAAGATGTTACCCTGTGTGTTGGGGGGTCCCGGGAGGGGCACCTAGATTGCCAAATAAATTACCAATTGGGGGGAAATTAGCTGGAGCATTCTCTTGGCTAATGAGAGGCAGAGTAACTTTGCAAGGATCTTTAACTCTATGTATACAGCGGCGGGTCAGAGAGCGGCTAGACAAGGTTCTCCAATAACAAACAATTCTTTATTAAGGACAAAAACACAAAAGACAAGACATAAACTAACTAGCTGGGAAAGAGAAATGGAGATTTGTTCGGGAGAGGCAATACGACACCTGGTCTCGTAGTCCTGGAGAAGAGCCGGGTTCCGGGGAAGAAAGCTCAGCGTGGGGAGCTGAGGGGAGTTCCCTTAGACAACCAGTGGCAAGGCAGGATGGAAGTCCAAAGTAGTCCGAAGACCATTTGGAAATGAGAGGTTTTTATAGGGGAGTTTGTGCCTACCGGCTATGGCAAGCCAGATGAGAACAAAAGAGTTTTAGCGCTGGACAAAGGATTTGGAAAAGTCAAGTTTACATGATTGGATTTGCTCTTGATGACAATAGCGTGGCCGGTATGTTGATGGCCCAACATAAAAGAATGGCTTGGCTGAGAGCCATGCCGCTATTGTGAAGTTTGCGGCTGGAAGTTCCCTGAAGCTACAAGCGAGGCTTGAGTTGCTGGCCTCAATAGAGTCTGGAATGTAAAACCATTAGTGGCCTCACTCTGTCCGTGCTTATCCGGAGAACCTCGCAAACACGTGGAGTGGGGTGGCTGGAGAAAGTCAAGGTAAGGCTGGATTGTTTGATATCAAAATGATATCTGGGGTCCTCACCCACAGTGCCATAGCAGAAGTAACAAAGAGACTCTACCAAATGATACGCATGCTCCCTCATTTGCACCATCCCCTGGATAAACTCACTTTACATATAGTTTTTGCTCATGCAGTAGGTCTTGCTGTCTTAAAATGTTTTCTGAGACTTCCTAAATGGGCTAATACATCAGACATTTTAATAAGTTCCTTTCTTAAGTTTGTATTGCCCCTGACCTAAATATTTTATTTTTTAAAAGTATCAGGAAACACACTAGGAGTCCAACTTAAATAAGAACATAAGAAAACCATGCTGGGTCAGACCAAAGACCTATCTAATCCAACATTCTGTTCCCGTAGTGGCCAATTAGTTGCCCATGGGAAGCCAACAAATAGGATAGGAATGTAACAGCATTTCCCCCTCTCACGTTCCCCAGCTGCTGGCATTGAGAGGCTTACTGGCTCAGATACTGGAGGAAATATATAGTCGTGATGACTGACAGCCATGGATATCCTAGTCCTCCATGAATTTGTCCTCTTTCTAGGCAGTCTTTGCTAGTGACTATTACTGCATCTTATGGTAGTGAATTCCATAATCTCTGTGTGAAGAACTTTCTTTTATGTGCACGGAATCTTTTAACTTTATTGGATGACTCCACATCACAGTATTATGGAGAGGAGCTTCTTTTCACCCACTTTTCCCATACCAAATATCATTTTATGCAGCTCTGTCCTTCCTTCTTCTCTTATCTCACTTTTTTTTTTTCCTAAGATAAGAGTTTGCCAAATTTCAGGCTTTCTTCATAGGGATGTTGCTCCATTCCCTTGATAATTTTGGTTGCCCTTTCCTGCACCTTCTCCGGCAATACAACTTCTCTTTTGAGGTATGGTGACCAGAATGGTACACAGTATTCCAAATTCATCCATAGAGTAGATTTCTGTGAGGATGTTATGAGGTTGGCAGTTTTATTTTCAGTTCCTTTCCTAGTTATAGTGAATGTGGAACCTGCCTTTTTCAACAACTGCTACACACTACATTGACATTTTCGCTGAGCCATCTATCCAAAATCCCTTTTCTGGTCAACCACTTGCAGCTCAGGTCCTGGCGATCAGTGTATATATTGGGACTGTTTGCCCCAATATGCATCATTCTGCACTCACATACTTTAAACTTCATTTGTCATTTTTTGCCCATTCCTCCCCACCCCCAGTTTAGAGAGAGCTTTCTAAAGATCATAATTCTTACGTAATACTGCTTTTTAAAAAGGAATCCAGGGAGACCTGAGGAGACCTGGGAAATTAGATGCCAGTTATCCTAATAGCCTAATCCTGGGTTAATAATGTTGTCTGCAATAATACTTTTCACCAATTTACCAAGAACAGATATTATGTGCCATTATTTTGTTCATTTTCCAGTCTCCTGGTAAACAGCCTGATAGTAGGGACATGACACCCATTATTGTTAATTCAGCAGGGTCAGATTTGAGTTCTTTTAAGGACTCTCAGATGGATAGTATCTGGACCTAGGGATATATTCATATCCCATTTTTCAATAAAGCCTCATCACTTCTCAGCAGTATTTGTTTCGGTTCCTCAGACAGCCTTCCTGAAAATATCCATTCAAGCATGAGCGTCTGCCCTACATTTTCTGCTTTTCATTGTTGTTATTGTGTGTCTTCAAGTTGTCTCCAACTTACGGTGAGCATAAGTTAAAACTATCAATGGGTTTTATTGTCAGGATTTTGTTCAGATAAGGTTTTCTGTTGCATTCCTCTGAGGAAGGGAGAGTGTGACTTGGTCAAGGTCACCTAGTGGGCTTCTGTGGCTCAGAGAGGATTTGAACCCTGGGCCATTTCCTCACTAGACAGTTTTAGTGCTATTATTCCACTTTCAACATCCTGTGGATGTCAAATGTCCCTCTCTAAACTGCAAACCCCAGTATTCCATGGGATATTGAAAGTGGAATAATAGCACTATAACTGTCTAGTGCAGAAATGATCCCAGTCTTCAAGAGCCCTAGTCTAACACACAAACCAGTACATCACATTGGCTCCTGCAGTGAATGCAAATGATGAGAAAAAATGCATTTAGCTTTTCAGCCACATCCTTGTCCTCCTTTTGCTGTCTTCCAGTGGTCCAGCTGCTTTCTTGTACATTTCCATGCTTTTGACATATTCAAAGAAAATTGTTTGATTGGTCTTAAAGTAATTAGCAAAATATTCTTTAAAAGCATTTTCCCCACCCAGCCCTTATTACATTTGCTTGGAACAAGTTTGTGTTCTGTTTGGTTCCCTTTATCTGTGTCAGACTTCCATTTTCTGAAGAAAGCCTCCTTTAACAGCTGCATTGACATTGCTTGTTAAACCATGCTGGTGTCTGATTGTACTCAATGGTACCCTCCCTGACCTGAGCTATAGAGCTGAGTTTAGATTCTATTATTGTAGCTTTAAGTAACTTTCAAGCTTTCTGGAGAGATTTGACCTTCTTGAGTTTCCTGTTCAACTTTTTGCTTAACATACTTTGTGTCACAGCCACGCACCGTTATTACAACTGCCACCACCTTTTCTTCTCTCCAGCATTATGTTAACAGCTACTCTTACAATAGGGGAATATTTGTCATCTGGCTTGGCAAAGAAGCTTTTATTTTATGTTCCAGTTATAGGTATGTTTCCCTTTTAGTTTCTTTCCTTGCATCCATTTTCAAACACAGGCTGTTAATAAAAAGGTCATCCTCACATTGTCATCTACCTTGTTGACAGAAGTTTTTACCGTCAGAAGCAAGGAGGCTTGTGTCCTCTGCTGTTTGTGGTTATTTAAAAGCTGAGCAAAATTTGCTTGTCAGTTGAGCAAAATTGTTTAGGATGACTTGTTTCCTTTTAAGTGAATATTTGCTTCTTACATGATATGGCACATGAGCTGAAAGCACATGAGCCAGCAACATATTTCTGCATGTAAGTAAGCTTAGGCTTTGTCAGTACCTGGATTGCAGAGCACATGTGAATTCTATGATTCTATGCTATTTCTATACCATTTTGAGTTCCAAGAAGAAAGGTGGCGTAGACATCTATAAATAAGTAATATAAAGTGACAGGGCCCAACCAATTGTATCTTTAATGTAAAGCTGTATCAAATACTGTGGACTTGATCATTCATTGAAATATCACCCTGCTTCTTGCTTTAATGTCACCAAGCATTTCTGATAGGCCCAGGGCTATTGTTAGTCAAAGACAAAGGCTATCCTTTTACCTTCTTTCTCCCTCTTAACTCTTTTTTACTATCTTCAACTTCTCTAAAAAACTAGACTTTCTTCTATGGCTGCCTCTCTCACTGCTGATGGAAAATCTGAAGGTAATCATGTATATCACACTTTGGAAGTATGCTCTCTTAGTCAGTGTGTCCTTCAAACAGGCTTGTGACATGGTGGATGCATATAGGGGTGGGAAAGGGCTGTTTGAAAGCCAGCATGTTGTAGTGGTTTGAATGGTGGACTACAGTTCTGGAGACCAGGTTTGAAGTCTTGCTTAGCAATGGAAACCACTGGGTGACCTTAGGTAAGTCACATTCTCTCAGCCTCGGAGGGAGGCAAAGGCAATCCCCTTGAACAAAACTTGCCAAGAAAACCTCACAATATTTTCACTATTACTGGCTGTACAGGGAACATAACTGGAACTAGAGTTGTGAGGGTCCAGAAAACATAGCAGGTCCAGGAAGAATAACTGGGAGAAAACAGGTTGGTATGCCTCAGGCATGTCAATGGTTCTGGTAATCTTAGTCATTTAAGATCAACTGGTTTTGCATCTGTATTATGCCTTTTAGGCTGTTGTTCCTTTGATGTTTTGGAGTTTAATGTATATTTTATCATATTATGCTAATATGAACCGGGGGTGGGGGTGCATCTAGATTTTGTTGGCCTGTTGTGTTTCTCTTATATTATCATTGTTTTTAGATTCAGCATACATGCCTTAGAGCAATGTTTCTCAGTTTATCTGATGTGGGGGACCAGCAATTATAATTTCCTAGTGTGCTAGGGACTGCCACTATATTTCTGCCTGTTGGCTACAACTGTTTCTTTCCTCCTTAGAAACCTGATGGCTCAAGAATCAGCATCAGTATCTATGGACCACCACTTTGAGTAATACTGCCCCAAGGAACTTATTTCTCAAAGTATTTAATCAGTATAATTTACATAACTAAACAAGCTGTATAAATTGCCACATCTAATAAATCTTATATCCCTGGTGGCTTGGACCCAGAGACACAGTAGTACAAAGCAAAGAGCAGGAAAAGACTTTCTTGAAAATTATCTTCCAAGGGTTGGCTGCCTTTCCAAATGGAGTTGTGGGAAAAGATGCTGAGGCAGAAGGTAGAAATCCACTGAAGGAGGCTACTTCTGCCTGATTTTCAGATATTTCTTCCATTCTGTCCCTTGTTCCACATCCTGCTAAGCCTGTAGTTAAGAAACTGAGAATATATTTGTAACTGTTTGATACTACTGTAAGCCTCATGACTCCATCTTATGGGAGCCTGGGGTTTTTAGTTTGGTGCTCGAGTGAGAATACAACTCTAGTATTTTAGTTCAAAAGCTTTTACCAGAGAATTCCAAATATCTACCCAAACTACAAATCCCAGGCTTCTACAGAATGGAGCCATGGCAGTTAAAGTAGTATAAAACTGCTATAATTGTTCAGTGTAGATTCACTTTACAGCTGTGATGGCCTAAGTTTAATGAAAGTGTCCAGTGTAGTTGCATAAAAAGTCTGAGAACTGTGATAATTATAAATTAGAGATACTACATTCTCCACCAAGAGATACATATACATAGCAGGCTAGGCAAGTGCAGTCCATTTGAATCAATAGATAGTTCTTGGAGAGGAATCCAAAGAGATGCTTACAGTGATCAGGTTTCTGGGTCTCTCCTGACAACCAACCCACAGCTTACCCTCTCCAGAAGGGTCTCCAGATCTTTGGAAGACATTTCCTAGGGGACTGCTGATTGGGAAATGAAGGAGGAAAATCTTCTTCTAGCCACCATCATTCACCGTTGGATGTCTGGATTTGAACAGTGGCATCTCCATCTGCTTTCTAGTTTGTTGCAGCCTGCTCTTGAACTATAGCCACATGGGTTGCCTGATACCATGACAGAACAATAGAGCAGACTGATGTATTGTGTTCAACCCAGAGTGCTGCATGTTCTTGAACCCTGCACTAGGAGCTTCCTTCCCAGGCAAATCATCTCTCTTAAAGCATTTTCAATATCCAATGCTGCTTCTTCACTGTAGTGTCATCATTGTTTCCCCCCCCCTTTGTTAGCTCCCAGTGGGGCCAACAAACCTGAACAGAACATGAAAGCTGTCAAAATACAGCTACAGTCATATAAGTACAATCAAGTATGTTCCTTCAAGTTGCCTGTTGGCATAATGCAACCTCAAGAATGTCACAGAGCTTTCTTGGCAATCCTCAGAGGTGTTTGCTACTGCCTTCCTCTGAAATATAGCCTACAGCACATACTATTCCATAGTGGTCTCCTTTCTAAGTACTAACCAGGCCTAACTCTGTTTAACTTCCAAGATCAGACAGGATCTGGTAACTTCAGAGTATAAAGGCAATTAATCTACGCAGTGGGTGTATTCTTTGTGTCAAAGGGAAATACTTTTCGAGAGCCCACCTCTGCAGTAATCTAGGAAGGGATACACCTGAGTAATAATTAAACACACACCCAGAGTCTGAAGGTTTTCTTTTGCATAAACTGACCTTCCTGCTATATCAAATACAGTACTCTTCTCCTGTATAAAATCGGCAGGCCTACAAAGCAATTCTACCACTGATGGAACAGTAATTGGAACTGCACCCACTGCCTCCACCATCTCAACATGAAAAGACTTGATTAAAAAAGAAAAGAAAAGGCAGAAGGAACAGATTTTTGCTTGTTTGAGTGAAGTGTCAGCAATTAAACTTCACTTTCAGTAACAGTAACTCAAAGGGAACAAAGATACCAAAGGGAGGCTGCCTGGCTTTCTCTATAGGTTGGCCTGCTAATGCTGCCCAATCAACAGCGCAAAAGAGAGCATGCATACTCACATTAAAATCCCTCTTCAAGACACGCTTTTATCTACGGGTGATCTAGAACTCAGTGTTCAAAAACTTAACATTTAAAAAATCCTAAAAGCTTAACTGAACTTGTATCAAAGGGAGAAGGAAGAAACTATCAGATTGTCTAAGGGGGGTTTCTTCAGTAGGAACAGCAAGCATCAGCAATGAATACTCTGGGCCTTTCTGCCCTACGCTGTTTTCTGCTATTATTCCACTTTCAACATCCTACAGAATCATGGGGTTTGCAGTTTAGGGAGGGGCATTTAGAATTCTCAGTCAGAGAGCTCTTTGGACTCAGTAAACCACAAACCCCAGAATTCCACAGGCTGTTGAAAGTGGAATAATAGCACTATAACAGTGTAGTGTGGAAAGGTCATGGTTTGTATTTTCTCCCTTTCTACAATTAGCTCTTGGAACATAGCTTTCTTCTTCAGATCTGCAAGTAAGTAGGTCGGTGACTCCAGACTTGCTCTGAAAGTTAATACAGCATTCTGGGATTTACCTTTGTGTAAAAGAGGGGAAAAAACAAATGGAGACCTCCTATACCTTTGGGCAAAATAGAAAACATCCACAATATTGTGAACTCAAAACTCATGATAAAATGGCTAATCTATAATCTGTAACATTCACATTTTTTCAAGCACATCTCAGTTCTATCCCATACTCATGTCAGTTTGCAAATGCAGTTCTTTAAACATCCTCTTGAAGATTTGTATACATGTTATGCATGAAAGTGTGTAGAAATTTTATTTTATAGGGATTTTTGGGAGCATATTTCCCTATTATTTGCCTGTTTGTACATGATTTTCCCTAGTGTATGTGCTTTTGTAAACATTTTTTTTTACCTGAGAATTGCACTGAAAAAATCAAGATAATTGCCTTCTATTTGCATATTACTTTGGGAAGTGCAAATTATATTGGGTCATACCCAAAGAAGAAGTAAACAAATATCTTCCACATCCCAACAAGGGATGCACCTTGAATTTAGATGAGGCAGAAGCTCAGTTGGGCCCTTTTGGACAGGGACAAGTGTTTACTGAAGTGAAATAGGCTTCCCTCCAAAGTTCCAAAACCAACACCAGATCCCACTTGCAGTTTTATTCAGTATTTGAAAAGCTAGAGGGTAACAAAGATATCTTGTTCACATTTGCTTTGCATATGAGGTAAGCCAGCCTTAGGTGACTGTAAGGAATCCCTGAAATAGGGGAAGAAACACAATAAATGCCTCCTTTGCTCACCCTTTTTAGGCTTACCTTGCCTAAGCCCATGGATGTCATGTTCACGAGGGAGTGGGCTTGTTTTCCGCTGCTCCAGAGACAAGGACAAGGAGTAATGGATTCAAGTTGCAGGAAAGGAGATTCCACCTGAACATCAGGAAGAACTGATGATCAGAGCTGTCCAGCAGTGGAATATGCTGCCTTGGAGTGTGGTGGAGTTTCCTTCTTTAGAGGTTTTTGTGCAGAGGCTGGATGGCCATCTGTTGGGAGTGCTTTGATGTGTGTTACTGCATAGCATGGGTTTGGACTGGATGGCCCCTGTGGTCTCTTCCAACTCTATGATTCTATGAGTCTATGATTCTATTCCCAACCATGCTGCTTGCAGCGAGTGTAGTTTGGAAATTAGTACTGTATTCAGAAGTGAAAATGTGCTAAATGGAATAGAGCGGAATGCCTTATCAAAGGTCTGTAGATCTACCTGGGATTGATTATCTGTCTACCCAGGATTCGTTTCTCCATCTGACAAAGGCTCTCCAGGGTCTCAGACTTCCTTCCATCACCTGCCATCTGGTCCTTTTAACTGGAGTTGACAGGAATGGAACATGGGGCCTTTCTCATGCAAAGCATGCCATAGTCTACTGAGTTATAGTCTGTCCTTGCCCCTCTGACTACAATTCCACATGGATTTAAAGAAATAACCACAGGCCCACAGGGCAGATGGACATGCCCATGTGCTACCCAGAGTGGTTTATAAGCAAATGTTTCATACACGCCTCAGCATACAGACAGACAAGACACACACATAAGCACACACACTGGCTAATGAAAGTGACTGGTGAATTCTGACTCATTTCCAGCCACTCAGAGTGGCTTCTACCAGAAAGTGCCAGGTTCAGGCAGAAGGTACTATGTGGTGGAAACAGAAGGAAGGGAAAAAAAAAAAACCCACAGGCAATGCTGCCATTCTGAAGGATTTCTACCTATTGTACATTATTAGAATAGCAAGTGTGGTGCTCAAAGTTCTGTACTGTACATTATAAAATTAATTTTATATGATTTTTTTTTGAAAAAAATATTAAAGCAGCTTCAAGTTTTTAAAGAGATCAGAATAAGCATGTCATGCACTTTGTAATATCACCTTTCTATGAGTTTTAGTTCTTGCAAGAGCTTTTGAGAATCCAATTGCCTGTTCAGGCTATGACCCGAAAGAACAAATGAGTAGGAAAGGTTATATAGCCTGGTGTTATGTGTTATCTCTCTGTTTAACACTGTGGGAGCTTGTAGGGCTTACATTGCAGAAATCCCAGGCTACTAGCTATGTTAATCTGTTGCAAGCAAGAATAAAATGCCACAAGGAAGGATCTTTGTTGTTTTCACTCCTATTTTCAAATCAGAGAAGAGTTGGAAAAAATGTAAGGCATCCAAATTCTTGAGTGACACGGGGAAGGGTGTCAAAGTGAAAGTAAAATGAATCTTCCAAATAATATTTAAAATCTTTTCCCTGAGAGTTTTTAGAATCAGTTATTTTGGATTTCCACTATTTGTTACTTATGTAGGTGAGCTGCTCAGCAGCAGTCTTTCTCTCTCCCTTTCCTTCTCTCTGACTGGATCTCCCAGAAGCATGAAAGAACAGAATAATTTGCTAGCTGACACAGGTGCCTGTCTTCAAAAGCAAATTGTTTATTAAAGAGGGAAGAATCAGGTTACTCCGATATTCATGCAAGTTAAACATTGAAAGCTCAATTAAGTCTTCCAGAGATAGAGATGCACTGAGAACAGGAGAAGTCATGCAAATGGCAGCGGCTGGGGAAATGAAGCCAATACCAAGCCCATTGTGGTGTCTGCAGGATAAGAAAGATTTGGAGTGGGGGGAAAACACTTTGCTGTCAGGCTGTCTTAAGAAAGAGGCACTGCACTTATTCATTTACCATAGCTGGCACAATAAAGGAAAATGTCATGCCTTACCAGAACTATGCTGGATATAGTAATCTAGTATGCTGAAGCCAACTGTAGCCAAACTAGGTACTTTAGAACAAGAAAAAAATAGACTACCCAAAACTTTTCTCAATTGAGGTACACACCAGTGCAAGCCAACATCTGTCTTCTTGTTCATCAGAGAGTGGTACAATGATGGGAAGCCAGAATTGGAACAGAGCAATCTGAGTCATGTCACATCAGACCACTGGTCACCTTATCCCATTGTTGTCTACATTGTTAGACAGTGGCTCTTCAGGGTTTCAGGTTTCCCATCCTGATCTGAAGATGCCAGGGACAGACTCAAGATAGCCCTGGTGGCGCAGTGGTTAAATGCCGGTACTATAGCTACAACATTGTGAGTTCAGTCCTGCAGGGCTCCAGGTTGACTCAGCCTTCCGTCCTTCAATTGGACAGTAAAATGAGTACCCCGCATGTTGGGGGCAATTAGCTAACACACTGTAAACCACTTAGAGAGTGCTTGGTGCGATAAAGTGGTATAGAAATGTAAATATTATTGCTATTGCTGTACCACTAAGCAACAGCCCTTCCATCTAAGGGAAATATCCTCCCCATAGCCTTAGGGTTAAAGGAAGAGCTCTATTGTTAAGCCACTGCTGATTGCTGAGGTCAACAACACCAACTGACTTTCATGTGGCTGTGGTCAGCATCTGTAATAAAAGAACATTCAGGGCTTTGTATTGGAGAGCCAGGGCAGCATTTAGAGAAAAAAAAAATCAGAGACATGTCACACTGAAATATGAACCTTCATCCTCTCTTTTACAGTGTTATCAATGGGGAAAGGTTTTCACATCACTTTGTTTACTTTTGAATAAGACTGTCATGCACCAGATAAAATTGCTTGAGGAGTGTGTTACATGGAATGATAGGAGGTCAAAATGCTATAAACTATCACAAGTCCCAAAACAGCCATAAAAGAAAAAGCTGAAAGAGAGTGAGGTTGTTCATTTAACCCTCTTCTATTTCTTACTGAAGACTGACTCAGTGAAAAACTGTGTGGCATCCTTTGGTGACATTCTTGTTGTTATTGTGTGCCTTCCAGTTGTTTCTGACTTACAGCAACCTAAGGTGAATATATCACAGGGTTTTCTTGGAAAGGGTTCTTCAGAGGAGAGTTGCCTTTGCTTTTGTCTGAGGATGAGAGAGTGTGACTTGCCCAAGGTCATCCACTGGGTTTCCATGGCTGAATGGGAATTCAAACCTGATCTCTAGAGTCATAATCCAGTGTTCAAACCACTACACCACAGTGGCATACACACAGAGAAGCGTGCCCCATGGGCGCATAAGTCTGCTTTGGGACAGGGTACAAAAACAGGGTGTTCTCTAATCCTTCTGTGTTCCAACTCCTTAGCAGCTGTCAAGCCCTGGGAGGGGCCACTGCTGCTGCTATTTACTGGTGAGGAGGGAAGACAGAGCAAGAGGCAGTTCAAATGATAAAGATGCAGCTGCTCTGGGCTCCCCAGTGAAAGAAAAGGACAGTGTATACCAGATGTGAGTGAATCCTCATTCTTCTCCCCTCTCCAAGCTCAGACTAACTGCTTCTTCAACATCTTAAGTGCTTCCCCCCACCCTCTCCTCCCTCCTAGTAAGTGTCCTATCCCAGTGGCACAGCTGATAATTCAAACAAAACAAACTGAATAGCTCCCATCTCCTTACTTACTTCCAGGCAGTAAGCACCGGGTCATAAATAAAGTCCAACATGGTTCCAAGGCAAGAGAGAGACCGAGGTCAGTCAGAATATTTCAGAGTTCAGCAAGGTATCCAGCAGGGAAGAAGGTCAGATAAGTTCTGACAACTCCTGGAGGGGAAGGGTGGCAGCTACATAGCACAGCTATTGCTTGATTAATTGTTGCCAGTTATAAATTCTGAGAGAGTGACATCTGCTTTCTCTTTGCTGTCTGTGTTCTGCAAAGATGGGTACAGGTAAGCTCTCTTCTGTGTCTGAAGAGGCAGGAATCTCTGCTGGAGCTGTTTGTGGTACCGTAACCTCTTCCGGTACATCATGTCCTGGAATGTCCCCTGCTTCAGACTCTGGCATGTTCCCTGTTTCAGACTCTGAGTCAGAGTCCATGTTCTGGAAGCAGGTCATGACCCCAAGGAGCAGCAAGAGGGCCCCTCCCACAAATTGATAGCAGCAGGAGTGGTGGGGGCAGGACAGAGAACTATGTGAGTGGAGTGTTATACTCCAATTGCTCAATGCAGGATCTCAGATAGTGTCTGATAGGGGTAGCTATCAGCATGGTTCAGTTCAATGAAATATATTTATTTGCTCCCTGCCTATCCTCCAAGGAAGCCAGGGTAGGATACGTGGTTTCCCCTTCCATTTCATTCTTACAATAACAGCATGAGATAAATTGGACTAAGACACAGTGACTAGTCTAAGTCATCCAGTGAGGTGAGTGAGGCTGAAACTTGGATTATTTGATAAACTTAGAATGGAAAGGGGCATTTACTGTTTCTGGCAAAGTTTTGTTTTGTTTTATTTTATAACCATTCCTCCACTCAAGGATTACATTATCCATAATTGCATACTCTAGCTGTTCTGTCCCTGTAATAAGAACCTCTGGGCGAATCTATGATAAAATGACACTTCAGTAACCTCTATCCAATAAATCATCCATAGTGAGTTTAATGCAACATAATAACATATTGTTAATCTTCTGCACAGATCAGGGTGGATGGATTGATTAAGCTTTAAAGGCAGATGTTTTAGCTTTAAAACATCCACTACCTATCACAAATTATACATAGTGCATGTCAACTCCATGTATTTTTGCATGGATGGTCAAAACTAGAATTCTGAATTCTGGACTAAAAAAAAGGAAGTCTCTTCTCCCATATGTTGCACTCTCATTCTGCCTAGCATACTTGCAAGGAAGTTATGAGGATCAAATTAGGCAGGATAAGTGCATTGACTATGTTACTGGAAGCTAGATGGAATAAAATCATAATAATTAAAATCCAATCTAATACACTAGCAGCAGTCACAAGCAAGCCCCAATAGCTCTGGTTTCTTTAAAAGCACAGTTTTGTCTCATGCGAATTGAATTCCCAGGTAAATATGCTGTGAAGATGTGCCAGGAATTCCCAAACTTTCTTTAAAATGCTGCTCACATTCAGAAAAAGCATTACTATAGCTCTCAGGTACAAGTTTGTAACGTAGCTAGAAGACAAGTCTTCCCTTTGGAGCAATATTCTTGTTTGTATACTCAAGGTGGGAATGTAGCATGCTAGCAGACAAGTTAGGAATAATAATAATAATAATAATAATAATAATAATAATAATAATAATAATAATAATAAAAAATAATAATTTGTTAACCACCTCTCCTCAATGCTCAAGGTGGGGTACAACAAATATTAAAATACAATTAAAACAAGCATATCAATTGAAACGCATCACAGTACAACATCCATATCCACGGATTCATAATCCATAGATTCGGTTATCCGCAGTTGAGCCTCCAGCTGCAGGCCCAGGGCCCAATAGCTGCAGTGCCTGGCCGGATTGCGCTCCCTGCCGTTTTCCCACTTCCAGCTACAGGCCCAGGGACCACCACGGTTGGGCCTGGGGTGTTTGGTACTATCTGCAGATTTCCGTATCTGCGGGGGGGGGCAGGACCAATCCCCACAGATACAGGGGTTGTACTGCATGATTAAAATACATTCAAACATAAAACCATTCCAATATATCATAACTAAAATCATAATTAAAATACATCATAATTAAAAATAGACTGGGTAGACCTGCTGGAAGAGAGAAGTTGTTAGCAGTTTTTAAAATTCAGACAGCATATTTTGCTGTTGAATCTCTTCCAGCAGGTCATTCCATAGTCTAGAAGCAGCTGACGAGAAGATCCTCTGGGTGACGGTTGCCAATCTTGTTTTAGGTGGTTCAAGTAAATGGCTCCCAGAGAACCTGAGTGTACGGGGCGGATTGTATGAGAGGAGGTGATCCTGTAGGTAACTTGGACCCAAACCTGGACTCAAACCATGTAGGAAGAGGCCATAGTGCATTGAGAGAGCACCTGCTTTCTTTGCAGAAGTTCCCAGGTTCATTCTTCAGCATCTCCAGATATGGCTTGGAAAGGATCCAGAGAAACCTATGATCTGCTTTGATATAAAGCCACTTTCCATATGTTCAAATGAACCTCTGCTCATTTGAGAACACTGTCACCAGAGTGTTTGGAAGTAATGTTTCTGTTCAGTTATGCAAAATGAAGTAAGCCTCCATTGCCAACCTTTTCCCTTCCCAGACTTTGGAAGTAACTAGTTACAATTAAGCAGTTGCATATGGTTAATTCAACTTCCCAGTAACAAAGCTATAACAAGATGTACACAGTCCAGGCATTCACAGAAACAGACATGTGAGGAAAAGGTCATGATAGTTCTGGCCACTCCATCACTGCTTTCCTCAGGTCAATCATGACCATCCAAAGAGGTCACCAATCCTATACATTGAGCCTCTCCATGAAGTTGGAAATTCCTGTGTTTTAATTACTTGGAGGATCTTCACCCTCCATGCCGTCTCTCTTTATGTGAGAGGAACAGTGACAGAAAGTGTGGAGCTAGTAAGCTCTTCTCACATGTTGATTTGAATCCTTTCTGTGAAAGCCTGAATTACAAGTATAACATAACAAGGTAAAATTTCACCCTTTTCTGCACTATAACTTTTATAGTTATTGGGCTGCAACCTCACAAAATGGTGGAAAGAGATTATCACATGGGTCAACAACAAAGTGGATGGGAAGAGAATGCAATCTTTCCCTCTGGGCAGCAGCTTGTAGCATTCAAATGTGAGTGGGTTTCAGAAATTAAAAGTACATTATTCTACTTTCTTTTGAGAAATGTGAAACTAAAGACTTATGCTTTTTTTTAAAAAAAAATGTAATCACAACATTAACTATAAGAACTATAACTGGTACTGATTACTTTTTAGAAGTAGGTGAGTTCCTTCCAGCCTCTTTTGAGTATGAGAGGAAATTGTAGTTAAAAACCAGGAAATATGTGGTCTCTGGTCTTCTTACATCTCTATTATGGATACATTTTCAACTTAACACCAACTTAATGGAGACAAATTTTCTCTAGTTGTGGGTATGTGTTTGTAGTTTCTGTAAATATCAGTGTAGTATGTGTTCATGTATCTATCTTTTTCTGAATACAGCCATTATTTCAGTTAATCCAGAAAAGGCTTCCTTGGTGATCTTCCAGTAAAAGATTGGGTGAAAAAATCTGCCATGTAAAAAAACCACCTAGGGGTGAGGAAAGTGTAGACTGTGGGCCACATTTGGCTATCTGAACCCCACTTTTGCAGTCCTTGAAACTCTTGCCTGTCCCTTCAAGCCCCAGAAAGAAAGTAAAAATTGGTGGGAATTTTTTTTTTGGTCCAGAAACCATGCAGAAAGTTCTTAAAACTTGCAAAACACCTCCAGCCCCCCACAGAAAGCCACTCAGTATGGCTGAATGTGCATGTGTGTTTGTGTGCATGTCTTCAAGTTGCCTGTCAACTTACGGTGACTCTGTAAATTTCATAGCATTTTCTTAGGCAAGAAACACTCAAAGGTGGTTTTGCCAGTTCTTTCCTCTGAAATAAAGCCTATGGCACTTGGTATTTATTGGTGATTACCCATCCAAGTACAAGCCAGGGCTGACCCTGCTTAGCTTCCAAGATCAGACAGGATCTGGTGCCTTTATGGAATTAGACCAAATATCTCTCTTTATATTGAAATTCTTCTCAAAATGGTGTGTGGTGTGATGTCATTTCAACTCACCCTTTTTGGGAAGACTCTGATGAAGATATCCAACGAAGACATTTGGAAACACTGTTGAGATGGTGCAGGCCACAAGGGGTCAGAGAGGGAAAAGTGGCCCTTGACCCTGTACACTTGCCTACTCTGCATGTACCCTGCATATGTGCCTACTTAGAGATAAGCCCTGTTGACTTCAGTTGGACTTATGAATGGTGTAAACCTTAAATGTTTACCTGGAAAAAAAAAACTGACTGGCAAACAAATGATAATTATGAGGAGTTAATTCCTAATATACATTTTGTAGCTACTGCATGTAATCCAGGTATCCTCAGATTTTCTGTATTCCTTTGATAGGAAATTCCTGGGAATCTGTTGCAATCTCATAGTGAAATGACTCTATGGTAATATATCTGGTGATATTTTTCTTGAATTCTGCTACCTCATATCGCTTTGTGTGCATCCATTTCTAGGCTACTTGATACAAATAGCACCAGCAGCACCTAGTGATTGTCACAGTCAGAGTGGCAGAGAATCTGCTCTGAGTTTTAATCCAGATTTTAAAGGGACTGTCCAAGGTGCTGAACTCTGTTGCTTAAATAGGCATAACACCTTGGATAGCTCTTTTACATTTTGAATTAAAACTTGGAGCAGATGCACTTCCGCACTGACATGGATGCCACTGACCACCTCTGCACTTCAGAGCAGGTGCCATGCCTTTGTCTCAGGATCTAGGATGAGACTCTGACACAGACAGTGAAGAAGAAAGACAGAGGGGCATGCCAGTTCCACAGAATCCACAGCACACAGATGTGGATTTGACAGAACCTACCGCAACTAAGTATAGACAATAAAGGGAGTCCTTATGACTCAGAGTGTTTAAGTATCAGATGCTCATTAATCAAACGACAACTGAAGGAGGCTGCCAGACCATAAATATGCCAGCACTTCCCCAACAAGGTCGTTGCTGACAACTAATCCTTCTGGAGGAAGCAACTATTTTTTGTTTCCTGATTCCTGGCTTATGTTTCTGAGGGACAAACAAAATTATAGAGAGCCCCTCCCCAGAAACAATCTACATCAATTGCATATCTTTCTTGTGGAAGCAATACATACAATATATGCTTCTCACAGAACCAATATATGTACAATATTTATATTCACAATGTGACTTAATATTCATGTGACAGGTCCTCACGTATGATTTATCATCTTGTTATGCTGACCTGGACTGCTTGAACCCTGTGAATTGTAATTACCTGACCAGTAAGCTTCTGCTTACATCTGTGGCTGCTACTGCTTCTGTTGCTTGACAGACTCTGCTGGGACCCTGGCTGACCTCCAAAACAGGACAGCATCAGCTTCGTGTATTGGCTCAGCAGCAGACAACAGTGGAAAACACTGAGCTCCTCTGAGCTGTCTACTTCCCTCACCTCAGACTATATCACAGCAGTCCCTACACCTGGTCAGCAGAGGCCTTATGCATGACAAAGACTGCAATACCATGTGTTTAGCAACCACCCTTATCCGCCCCATTCATGGAAGAAATTCATAGCATAAGCCTGTCCTCCTACTGTCCCAAAACAGTATTTTCAAATGGATGTGTTCTCATCTTTGGGAACTGGCTTGGGTAGAAGAGGCATGCAAAGAGCCCTTATCTGATAATTTTGGTCCATTTGTTCGTCAGCCCTGGCATGGCAGTCTGTTCTTACATATCCCTCAAGTTCTGTAATGCCCTCTGGGAGCTAAAGGACAAAGAAAAGTTTCTTGGCATGACTTCTTTCCTTCTGTGTCTTCCAGATACCAGCCATTGTGTTCTCTAATGGACTGTATTCCTTTCCTCAAGCATGTGTCTCACCATATGTGTGAGGAAGAGGAACAAGTTTCCTAGGCACATTCCCTCATGTTGTTGTTAGAATTTTTGAGAGGCCTTTTGCTTTTCCAGTCCAACCTGAAACGGTGTAATAATTCTACCCCTAAAAGGGATCTACGAGGCTGGAGCATAGTGTTATCCCAAATGTTTTGAAGTATCCTGAAAAGAACAAGAATTGAAAACAAGTGAGGGGATCAGATCTTGAGATGCTCCATGAACAGACATGGCACAGTACAATAAAATGAAAGAAGCTGGCTGCAAGTTATTTTAAAAAGGAGTATGTGTGATGTCTGTGTGTATTTCTTATTTAATCACCAACATTTGGCTTTAGCTTTGATATAAAATTGTAGAGCTTGCAGTCATGGTGCATACTAATTAGCTTCAAAATACTTATTCAGAAGAGTGGTTTTTGTTACTGATAACAAAACCAAACATTGGACTGTATTTAAAATGTATTTCTCAAAGATAAAATCTGGAAATGCACATTTAGTTATGAAAAATGTTTTTTTTAAAAAAAAAAATCATCACAGGTCTTTTATGTTATCAGAAGTATCTGCCCACTGGGTTTCATCTGAAGGCTGGTTTCTTTTTGTTCTTTCTAATCTTAATAGCTCAAGTATACTTAACATGGATGAGATCTTTGTTTCCTTGAGTGACTTTGAAAACGATTTCTTTATGTAGGCAGGCTTTTGTACTGCAATATTTCAACCAGTCAAGCAACAGCTCCCCTCCCCACCTCTCAAAAAGAGAAAATTATGATTTGATATGCTGAAACTGTTAAAGGTAAATATTAATTGCAATACAAGGGAAATGTGATTTCACACCTACCTACTATAGCAGCTTCTGAAGATCATAAGGACAGCATTTACCTTCCAGTTAAGTTTGCCTTGTCTATTCCTGTAACTGCAAATAATTCAGTTAAGTAGGTTAGGTATATAGGATCTTTTCTCTTGCCTATCACTGCCAGTATTTGCAGATATACCTGTTGGCCCTAAATCATTAATGACCACTAACAATGAGATTTTTTTTCTCAGTTTGAAGAGGGATCAAAATGGGATCACTTATAGAAATTTCTATGCTAAACATCCAGTAAAATCTTGGACTTCAATACTCAAATTTACTTTGGCATTTTGACTGCCACATCATATGTTTGCCACACTGGAAACCAATGGCTTGTATTGAGGGGGAAAAATCAGAGATCAATTTGTTCAGAGGGGCTTGCCTTGCCCTTTGCATGCTTTCTCCTTCACCCACCCCGGAAAAAACTCCTTCTGAGAACTGAGTGAACCTCCAGATCAGCATGTGGTGCTGGGAGGGGGGAGAAGGGGACTGCAGCTGATGGGGGGAGAACCAGCTGAAACTGTGTTGACAAGAAGTACTTGTTACCCGTGCAGGGAACTATTAAGATTTAAGATACAAAGTCTAATCCAGAGCCTGTTATTTGAGGATTTTTGTGCCATTTAATTTTGCTTCATAGATTTTCAATCTGGTTTTTACTTAAAACCAGTATATTGTTTCATTGGGACTTGCAGGGCTATTTGTGAGTTTTTCAGGAAAAGTTATTTTGGAATTGTGGTTCAGGAATAGAGACTCTTGGAATAAGATTGTTTTTTTTAACCATATGCAGAAATACACTATTTCATTTGAACATTTTTATATGTGTTTCAATACTAAACTATTTTAGTAATTTGACTACAACTTTTATAGTTTCTATGTTTTCCTTCCTGTTAGGAATAACTTCTCTTTCTCTTTCTGTTGTGACATGCCATGATCTTATACAAGTGCTGCAGGAAGCAACATCATTTTTATGTATTTAGGTTCAGGAAGTCAAGTAGCACTGTTCAATGGAATTGGATTGGATGGTGATTCAGGATCATAGGAAATGAACTGTTGGAAAAATGAACTAGTCTTCTTTTTATAAGAAATATACATGAATGAATCACCAAATCTGCTTTGGTCTTTGCATACATAAATACTTCATTCACACTCCATTCCTATATGAACTCACAGTGGCTGCATTCAGGCTCACATTGAGTCCTAGTTTAGCATAAGGAAAATGAGATGCAAGCTTTGGAGTCATGCCTTTGTTCCTTTCTTCACTTCCGGCACATCTGCAAATAGGAATCTGAGATGTTTTAATTTTCATTTCACTTAATGACATGGTTTAACAGGTTGTCTGAACTGTGAACTTTGTTTAAATAGGTCAGGTTGTTTAAACAAGATATATTTATGGTTTGAAGCTGGCTTGTTTTGATCAAACTATAGTTCAAATTAGTCATTGTTTCTCTAATTCATAGGACATGATAAGCTGTAGTTAATTGAAACCAGAAATGAAAACTTCCCATCTTCTCCTCACAGCAGAGTTGGAAGAAGGTGGGAAACATGCATGTTGAAGGTTTGCTGAAGCTTATTCTTGCTATGCTAATCAGGAATGGGCAACTGTGGTGCTCTAGATATTATTGGACTGTAACTTCCATTGTTCTTCATCATAGTCAATGCTAGCTAGAGCTGCCACTGGTTGCATTCTAATGTCACTGGGAGGCCCATAAATTGCCCATCACTGAGCTAAATGATTAACATAATATGCAAACTCAACTTTCCCTGCACACAGTTGTGGGGAGGGAAGGGGGAGAAAATTGCTAATAATTCAAGAATTTAAAATGTACATTCTTTTATTGCAGACAGGTGTTTGCTGCTGGCAAATGTGAACTATGCAGTGAATCCTGAAAATTACAGTGTTATTTTGATGCTAGAGTGCTATTATGTCAACCCCCGTATTTTGAATCCAACAGTATTTAGGGCTCCATACTGAATGGAAAACAGGGAAACGATGGATCATAATTTACTTCCACAGAAAAGTCAAAGTCACTTACGTGAGCCATATAAGTCAAGTTTAATTAAGCCATACAGTGTCAGCAGAGAGCTTTCTGTCAATAGGTTCAAAGAATTTCTCAGGTGCAAGACAGTTGACACATATAAGAACAATAACCCAAATAACTCCAGAGGATTTTGTGTTGCTCAAATCAGAACTTCAGTATATAGACAGACAGATAAAGCAGCTGAATATATAAAGACTTTCCTGTGGGTTGCAATGCATCAAAATTTGCATAGAAATCTCTGTGAAGCAAGAAGCTTAGTCTTCCCCCTGGAGTTCAAATTTATACTTGCAATGTGTCCACATGAAGGGGAAAAACATACAATTAAGACTGTTTGTTTGCTTCTGTTCTGTTCTGAAACTGAAATGTGCTATTGTGCCAAGTCTCTTTTTTCAAGGGTTGACAGCCAAAATGAAGAGAAAAAAGGAAACTTGCTCTTTAAGCTGCTTTTTCCCCACTCAGGATAAACTCTTGAGAACTGCAAGAACGAGAGACAACCTGATGTTCTCAGGGCAACTGAACAAAACATGCTTCCCACTAAAAGGACACAAAGCATTGTTCTGTCAAAGCAGAGGGAGGGAGGCAGAGAGAAGGATGTGTCACAGTGTCTCTCTTGGCTGGACTCATGCTGAACCAGCCAAACCAAACATTCTGCAGAGCTTTCTGTCCTGCCTCAGAAACATCCATGAACCCCATTTCACATCAGCATCTCCCTGAACACTGAAAGAGATCACATCAGACAGATTGTGGAATATTCAGTCCTTCCACATGCATGGAAGGAATATTCAAACATACTGATTTCTACACACTGGAGTTCAAATTCTTGTCTGCAAACACAGGTCAGGCAGGAATGCTTTTGGAAAAAGCTGGGAAATTTGGAAAATGTGAAGATGAAAAATTGGGATGATTAGCAGTCATACATGGGTTAGCTGGCCACTGTGTTCTCAGTGCTCTCTGCTCTAGTACAAATACAGCTTCTGGTTTCACAAATGCAATAAGGAAAGAGCTTTGAGATGTAAACCGTTTGAAAGGAGGTTTGTCTGACCATACATTCTGATCAGAAGACACACACATACATACTCCTGCACCCTTATTTGCTGGGTATATCTGCACAATGACATTAGCTTCATATCACTTTGAATGCCAAGGGCTCCATCCTACAAGCTACTGGTAGTTTGCTGAGATACTTCCCATTCAGTTCTAGACAAGCCTAGTGTACTCCCCTGAACTGCAGTAATACAGTTCTCAGGCAGAAAATTCTAAGTACCTCACCAAACTACAAATCCTAGGATTCAGTAGGATGCAGCCATGACAGAGTGGAATCATAGTACTATAACTGTGTAGTCCAGATATGTCCTATATTATTATGTTTAGATTGCAATCTTAGACATTTACAGTAATTTAGACAATAAGTCCCTCTGGAAAAGAACTTCCTTCCAAGTAAATAAGCATAACTTTGTGCAGTCAGCATAATATTTAAGCTTTGTTGGGTATAAAGGCAGCATTTGTTCTGTAGTAAAAGACAGGCTATTGAAATGTAACATTCTTTGATAAATTGATCAATACTGAATATTCAGCCCAACCATTCTCTGTTTTCTGCAGGGCGTCTGTACCACGACCACTGCATTTTTACATTTCTTCTTCTTAGCTTCATTTTGTTGGGTTTTGACGGAGGCTTGGCAATCATATATGGCTGTTACTGGAAAAATTAGGACACGACTCATAAGGAAACGCTTTTTATGCCTTGGATGGGGTGAGCTCCTATGACTCAGCTAAGATTTCTTTGTTGTTGTTCAGCTTAATGTTTCATGCATGGCTAACCTTTGGGAAAGAATGCTTGTTTTCATAATCTTGACAGTAGTAGATTTCATAGTTTCTAAACTGAATATTAGTACTAGGTTATTTTCTATAGAATGGCAAATAGGACTATAATTCAGTTCTATTGATCTGCTTCAAGATGTGGCTAGTGATGAATGTGCATTGATTATGATATTTTATCATGCTGTAAAGTATAGCCTTTAGCAGATTTTCTGTAAAGCATGGCAATTCAAAAAGAAAAGAAATTAAAATAGAAAGGCCCTAACCAAAATCCATCAAATCTTCATGCAATCTCTTCACTGTATCTTCTATGAGTGCACTGGTCACTTAGCAACATCAGAATGAGGCACAGTGGGTAGAAGGAGAGTGAATGATGATCTACTCAGGCTTCAATAGGCTGCTGGTAGAGTAAGGATGCATTTCTGTTATGCTGATAAAAAGGTTATTTTCATATGAGACTGATCTTTATGGGTCTAATCTTATAAACTGTGCCATCCAGACAAAAGAAGCAGTATTTATCACAGCTCTCAGTAATAATGACTACTGGATAAACTCTAGAAGCATAACTGTATTTCTCTGTTTTAGGAAAAAAAAACTTTTAAAACCTCTAAAAAGAAAGATTACAGATTACAGATTAATACAGATTAACTATTAAAAGCCTGTATCACCAGTTGCATGAGGAAGTAATTACAGGGGTTTCTCTTACAGGTTTACCAGCATTAGTGGTGGCAATATCAATAGGTTTTACCAAGACAAAAGGATATGGAACCAGTAACTAGTAAGTCATTCTGTAATAATACACCAGTGATATGTTCCAGTGTCATTTCCTTCATTCTTGTTTATCAGAGCAGCTGTGTTTGGGTGTTATTGGGTATATAACTACGTGGCAGAAGCGTGCTCAAAGTGATATGCTGTATTTTTATCTTGCATCTTGTCAATTATGTTTCAATTGTATTTTAAACTGCTTTTAATCATGTGCTTTTAAATATATTTGTTGTTTATTTTGTAAAATAAGATTTTTTAGCCAAAATTTCATTTTAGATTATTTTAAACCATTTTAGTTCCCATGCCAAGGGAAAAGCAGGGTATAAAATGAATCAATAGAATGAATGAATGAATGAATCAATAGAATGAATAAATAAATAAATAAGTGCTGCTTTCCCATTTGTGTTGAGATGAAAGTTGTTTGGGGCCCTTTCTGCATGACAATGCTCTTCCACGTTGTTGCACTGCAAATCTGGGTCCGGAAGGGAACACATCAGCAACGCTCCTCCCTGCACCTGCTCACTCGCTGCGGAAGGGAGCGAGATAGCCCTGCCCCTCCCTTCCGCAGCGCAGCCGGACACTTGGCATTGCTGTGCTGGGGCAGGAAGTGTCTTAATCACATAGCTGTGGCTTCTGCACGATGGTGAGTATGGGAGTGCTGTGCGAGGGGAGGCATAAAACAGATTTTTCCCATTTTTCAAATACTACGCGAGTGCAACACTTCATAACGGGATGGCAGCAGGACAGCAACAACATCATGCAGAAGCATGAGCTGCCGACTGCTGCCATCCCATGGCAGAAACGGCTCAGCGTCATCATGCAGAAAGGGCCTAAGTGTGGAATAATATTTGTATGTATTATAAATCTGAAGTATAATTTTTGGGATGTATAGGTCCAATTGAGGGGAAATGTTTCATAGTGGCAGTAAACTGCTGTATCATAGCATATTGGTCATGACAGAGGATTATCCGGGCACCCAATGTTGAGATTTATTAGCTCATCTCCAGGGCTTGACTCAGGACAGTCTGCTACCTTCAGCCAGTGGCAACCCCTATCCCAAGCCAAACCAGAGACCAGTAAAGTTATTCTGGCACATGAAGCAGAAAAATTCCACAAGAACCCCTCTTCACCTTTGGGTGTAGAAATATTATACAACAAATAACATAACCAATAATTCCTTATCCTTTCGTGACATACAAAAGCTTCTACCTAAAGCCTCACTGCCTCATATTAGGACAGGCCCTCCGTGTCATTAGTAGAGCTGGTCTGGTCTCTTAAAAGCTAATTAATTTAATAAAGACCCTTCCAAGTTTACATTCCTGCTTTCCAGTGGTTCACTATTATTAACACTCTCCCTAAGGAAACCCAGGCAGCTATTATCAGCAAATTAAATTGAGATATGAATGTATGCCCCTTCGTGAACTACTGTTCTGTAGGACTTAAGATGGAAAGGCAAACAGGATTTGGTAAGGGAAAAATGACCATTAAGTAGGTCTTATGGTAGGTATGGAGCATTGCAGATGCCTTGAGGTCTGCTAAAAGATGACAGAATTGAAACAGAATCCATCTCAGGGTCCTTTCAGAGGTAGATGGAGCTCATAACACCATTATAGCACTGAGGAACAAAGAACCATATCTCTTCCAAGTGGAAGAAAGGTCAGTCATCCAGATATCTACCTCATCTTCTGGCCTTCGCGGAAGGATCAATATAGATAAGCCCAGGAAGGTTCATTAACATTAGATGAAAAGTGAGTTAAAGCCTATTAATCATCCTGCCAATTCCTTTCCCAAATGATGGGCAAATTAACTAAAGTTTCCAAAGAGTAAAGGACACCCCACCTGGAACAGGAATGAAAGAATGTTCATAATTATTCATTCTCAGATTTTTTTTTTTTTAAAGAACAGTTTGCTCAACAGTCGGGAGCCCCAGTCAGGAAGAAGAGTAGACCAGCAACAATTCTGCAACAATTTTCTCCTGGTATTTGAAATTCTGACGTGTTGTGAAAGAATTGTTCTGCAAAGAAAAATACACATGGTTTGGTGTAAAATCATCATTTTTTTCCCTCCGAAGAAAGTGAATTTCCTGCACAGAAAATGATAGCCTCCTGTGCAGAAAAGGCAGAGGGGATGTGTGTGCAAAATCCTATATTTTTCTCTGCAGAATAATTTCTGTGCTGCATGTCAAGATCTTTGAATACAGGAAGAATACTGTGGAAGAATATTCATTTTCTGTCACAGCTGAGAGAAGACTATTTTAGCAAAACAGTGAAAGGTCTACATCCCTATAGAATGTAGAGGAGTTAAGAACAACTTTTTTTTTTTAAAGAAAGTGCTACCTATATTCCATGAAAGTCATGAATGTTACTGCAAATTATTCATAACTTTAGTGGAATGACTTGGTGTCTGTTTCACAAAGTCTTTTCAATAGTGAGTTATCAATGAAACATTAAGAGGAAAATATTTAAATCAAGCCTTTCATCCCACAAGTTTATACCCAAGTGCCTGGGAGAAACCCCCACTGAACTCCATGTGTTTTATATCTGAGGAGACTTCCTATAGGATTGCATTGTTAATCTGTTAATACTCCTTTGCCTTAAAGCCAATTGCTAGTCCCACCAAGGGTAGACTTACTGAAATAATTTGCTATTCAGCAGTTGATTCAGTGGATCCGTTCCAGTGGGACTAGCAATTGGTTTTAGACCTATGCATCATTTCTAGTGACTGCACAAACAAAGGGTAGTTTAGGCATAAAGTCTTTCTTTGCTCCCTTCTTTCACCCTGAAAATCTTTCAGAGGGCTAGGGTGAGGAGTCTCTAAAGACTGTGGACTCTCTGGCATGGCACCACAGGGAAAAATGGACATGAACTGAAATTGAGAAGGGAGGGCTTACACAAGGGGGTGCTTCACTGCCCCAAGCTCCCTCTATCCAATTTCAAGCAATCGCCCCTTAACATGGCAATTATATGCACACTTCACAATGTTCAGGCATGTTCTCTCCTCCTACAATCCTATGAAAATGATTCTCATGGTTGACAGGATCAAAGAAAGAAAAGAAAATGCTTGGTTCTATGAGTTACCTTCCTTTCACACAAGCTTTAGCTATCGTCCTTAGAAGATGCTTTCAGTACAGTGTGAGATGTTGGAAACTAGCATGGTAATTTCAATATGAGAAATATTAGAAGTTAGTTTAGAAATATCAAAAGTCCTCTGGAAGAACAATCTAAAAAAATGAAGATTTATTCTTCATCACAGTTTGACAGCTTGAAAAGCACTAAATGAAAATCAGATAACATTTATTTTTTTTAAAAAAATGTTAACTTTAAGAAGTTTGGTAAGTATGAAAATGTAAGCTAAAACAAAGGTGAAATGAACTTTCTCTTCTCAGAAATGTTCTTCCACAGAGAATTAAAGTTCTAGATTCTTTACAAAATACATTACAACTAAATACGTTTGTCATTCCTTCTAGTATTATAAGTACAGTTTGCACATGTTGTGAATTTAAGTTTGGGGGGAGCTCTGAAAATACTTTAAACTTCTGATATGCCAAAGAGTGGGGTTCATTGAAATTCCATGGTGTTGCGGGGGAGAGCTTGAGAGACACAGAGAGAGAGGTGCTACACCTTATTAATTTGTATTAGTTCTTTTCTAATATCCTTTCCAGTTGCTGGCTATCTCTGGAAGGAGGACTTCTCTATGCTTTTGTTGGACCTGCAGCTGCTGTTGTGCTGGTAAACATTAAACTCACCTTCAGTATTTTAAGTAGCCATGGTAATATATATATGTATCTGCATTTCTGAGTGGCTAGTAAATTAATGTGCTCTATTTTAATCTGGAAGTTTTGAAAACTTGCTTAGTCTTCTACCAAATAAAATGAATTTGTAGATGTAATCCTATACACGTCTACCCAGAAATGTTTTATTGTGCTGCATTCAGTGAAGCTTACTCCTAGGTAAGTGTGCATAGGATTGCAATGATACTGTCTCAGTATATGCCCAGTTTGTGCATTTATGTTAGTACTTTGAGATGGTGTAATATTCTTTCCTCCTAGGAAAACAAAGATCTAGTAAAAACTTTGTCAGAATATGCTCATCACTCTGCTGTTCCTTTTGTCATGAAATCATTGTGCCACTAACAACAAATGATTCATTGTACAGAATCATCCAGTTGTAATAAACCTTCCAGTTTTCTTTTTCCTCCCTCCTGCTCCTTCCTTTATATCTCCAGTACCCATCCCTTTGCTTCCTATTGTTTTCTGATTGGTCCTGCCAGTTTATCTCTTAAAGGATCCTTGGCTTCCCTGTCACAGATTATACTTTATGGCTTATACATTATAAGCAGCCAGCATATTAAAATGCTTCTCTAGCTATGATCAAACGTATGGCATTTTCCCACCCATCCTAGAAAGGAAGTGAGAGGCTAGACAGGAGTTAACTAGACACCAGTTTACCAGAGGTGTAGTGACAGAGAAGGACAGAATGATGCTGTTACTCCCTTAAATAAGAATCTTGCCCCAATCTAAAAAAAAATTACTTCAATTCCCCAATTTACAGTATTGCAGGAACTTAAAACTTCAGCCAGTCATTTAGAAATACAGTTTAGTCATCTAAAGAAGAGAGGCAAGCAAAGTTGCCAAGGGAAAATGAACACAACAAATAAAGGAATTCAAAGCGTAAACCAATTTCAGTGTCTCAGTCCCTGCCATGGTAGAAGTGTGGGAACTGAAAAAAAAGTAATGGGGGGAACAGAATTCTTATTTTGAGGCAATGCTGTCATTTTCCTTCCTAGATATACCCTTGCACTTTATCTAAATCAGCAGCCCATTTCTGAGATCAGAGCAATGTGAATGACAGCAGCAGTCCCAGGCATGGCCCTAGCTATCGCTCAAGCAAGGAAGTTCATGCTATAGGTTCTTCCCATGCTTTTTCCGTGTGGTTGAGTCACTTTAGGCACACAGCCTTTGAAAAGGTTTACAGAAGGGGTGTTTTAATATTTTAATGTTACCTAACTTACAAAAAGCATTGTCACTTTGCTAAGACAGAAGCATCTCATTTGTGGCCTTTCTCATTTGTTGGCAGATTGATTGCTTCCTGACATAGATTTGGTGGAGAAATGACATTTTCTTTCCCGCTCTCCACAGCCACACTTTGTGAAGGGATGTAATATTATATTAGCAGTATAAGAATTAACCTTCTGGAACACTTTCTATGAGAAAAACTGAAGGTGTCCTACAGTTAAACAAACATAATATACATTTAAAAAGGAAATAATACACAAACTAATAGTAAAACGATATGTAAAATAAAACAATACCTTCCTCGAGGGACAAACATTAGGGATAACCAAATGGCATAAGGCCAGTATTCAAAAACCAATCTTTTACATATCATCAGATGGCTGGTGCTGGTAGTGAAGATACACTGTCAGGGCAAAGTAGGCCTCACTGGGGAGAGTTCATCAGGAAACCACAAATCGAAAAAGCCATTTCCCTCATCATGCCTCATGGAGGTAGTTGGAAGAAGGCTCAGATGATAACCTTAGGGTATGGGCAAGGTCATAATGAAACAGGCAGGTATTGGAGCATGAAGCTCCATAAGACTTTGTAGGTCAAAACCAGCAGAAACATGGTAGTAACTAGGGTAGGATTACTAGACTTATGGGTGCATGTGATAAATCTGGCTACTCCATTCTGCTCTAGGGGCACTTGCTGAACTGTCTTCATAGATAACCTCACTGCATTGCAATATTCCACACTGGCAGCTACCAGAGCAATTAAAAGTAGATTACCCCTGTCTAGATAGGGATGTAGCTAGGACAACAGCCAAATCTCAAATAAGACTTCACTGAGACTGTCTGTGCTTCGACTAATAATGGAATCCCCAAGCTGTAAACCCACAGAGAAAGTATAACCTTGCCTTGAAAGAGTTCATTGCCCCTCATCCAGCCAGAAGAAACACTCACTAGCAGAACCTCAGCCTTCTATGGCTTTTTTTCTGTCTGTCTTTCTTTCTTTCTTTTGGTTCTCATCTATACCACTGTTGCAGTTAGGCACAGATTAATTACATTCACTACATATTCTCAGAAACAGATCTCTATGTCATCAATGTACTGATGTAAATATGCTCTAAAATTCTACTCAGCACTTTCATGTATATGAAAAATCAGCTGGGGGATATATTTGACCCCTTTGGAACCCCAAACTGAAGGTCCCATGAGGTTGAGCAGTGTCCCCACCTTCTGGAGCTGACCAAGTAAGAGGACATCCTTAGCAAAGTGGTATACTATCTTCCAAATCAGATAGGTACTCTAAAAGGATTAATGGTATCAAAAGCCTCAGAGAGACGCTGGTGAACCAACAGTTTCACACTTCTTGGATGATGTAGGTCATCATACAGGATGACAAGGGCAGTTTTTGGGCCAAAACCAGGACTAAACATTAATGTAAAGACAGAACACTAGTTCCATCAGAGAGAATCTGGAGCTTTTCAGCAATCACTTGCTCCAAGCAAGGGACATTTGCCACTCCAGATATTTGTAATTCAGGGTCCAGGAAGGGATTCATTAAGAGTCATCTTACCACTGCCTCTTTGTGGCAGTCCATGGTCACCACCAGAAACAGCCATCAATCACCTTCCTGTCCAAGCTGCCCCTTCCCCCAACACTAATTTTAACAAGCCAGAAACAACATGCTTATTAAAAGGTAACTTGCAGTACATTAACTGGGGTTTACTCCCAAGTAAATATGTTTAGTCCTGCAGCCATACTGAACTTTCGTTAGCCTGGAGTCCCAGTGGATGCTTCATTCCTTTACAAGTTTCTATACAGCATGTTGGCTGATTATTTGGAGTGGGATGAGAAGGTCACCTTTAGGTGAAATTCAGAAAAGCAGGAAAAGGAAGAAAGTATGCAAACTTGCATTTTCCCCACCTTCTTCCCTTTGAAATAAAAAATCCAAGAGAAAGCAACAACAGATTAAGAAGATTTCTGTCCCTTGCTTGTTTAAGACTCCCTCTCCCACTCGTACAGAATGCTGACTGCATGTCTATTGATCCTCTGAATATTTTGAATGCAGATCTGCCTTCCAGTTTTGCTAATCCTTTTGAAGTGAATTGATCTGGTGCTGAACCCACCATATATTTATTGGCTCCAAGGCATTTTCAGGCCCCAAAGAATCTATATTTTTGCCTGGTTGCTTTTTAACTAACACACCGCACAAGGAATAATCCTTGACTATCTCATACACTTCAGTAATCCAAATAAAAGAGAACAGTGCCTCTTTTCATAAACTGTCTTCTTGTCAGAATTGTGCACTTCTTTCCCCAAACGAATCAGGGGCTGTAAACTTTAAAACATGATATCCTGGATGAGAACCAAATACATCTATACTTTCAGAATGATGAGGAAAACTAGGCTAGGTCATTTCAATGTCATCATTATGAACCTGCTTAATCAAGCTACTTGCCTATATTAAACAGTTGTGACTTGGCCAAAACATCAAACTGTCTCCAGCTAATTTTGTGTGTGTGTGTGCGTGCATAGGTACAGGCATACTTCAGTTAGCAAAAACTCTGACAGTGAAGGTCCTTTTTAAAAGACCATTTTCGCACACTTTTTTTTTGCGCGAGCGCCCCTTGAGTGTTGCGTGAATGGGAGCGTTGGTCCGCACGCCACATTCCCACTCACACGACACTCAGGAGGCTAAAGCGGGGGGCGCACACATTTTCTTATATTTGGCTCTAAGCCAAAAATACTGCGTGGTCGTGCAATGCTCGTGGTGCCCTTGCGCATTTACCTACGTGGGGTGCATCGGCGAGCCGGGGCGGTCGCGCTTCCTTCCCCCAGCGTAGCCTACAGCTCCCAGACTGCGCTGCGGAAGGAAGGGGCGGGGTGCTAGCGCGACGGTCGTGCAACCGGAAACCCAGCTGCAGTAGAATGGAGGGGCGATGTGAGTGCCTCGCACAAGAGGCTGCTTGCGCGAACGGCACCCCCCACCTCCATGAGCAGGTAACGTGCGAAAAGGGCCAAAGTCTTTTTACATTTGCTCACTGCTCCTTTTCATCCTCATTCTCTGTCTAGCTGGAAGTATGTTAGCAGCATGGGCATGCTGTGTGCAGTGTGGCTGTTCACCAGAATCCAATGAGGTTGTTCTGCTGCTGGAACTGTTTCCATTGGTAGAACCAGAAGAATAAGGTTCTGATCCTCGTTACTTACTAAACTGCCCAACTTTTCAGGTGATATTATGGAAATCTCCAGGCGAGAGGGGTCACTGCAGATTCAGCAATGTTGGATGTAGAGACCACACATCTACACCCACCCACAAAGAATGCTTATTAGCAGTGGCGGAGCTTGGAATGTGTGGAGAGGGGCAGGAGTGGAGGCATGGCTGTGGTGCGTGGGGGCATGGGTATAGCTGGGATGCCCCAAAAACATTGTTGCCTGGGGTGAACCGCCTCCATTGCTCCCCCATCACTATGAACTGCCTATTAGAGTATGTGCTTCCTACTGTTTTCTTTATCCTCCCCACGTTTTATCTTTCTTTATGCAAAAGCTGTATACTCCTTCCTGGCCTGGAGTGCACAAGGATGCCTGTTTCCTCAGACCTGATAAAATACATTCAGCTAACCCACACAGCCAAACTGCCCACCCTATTAATCTATTAATTACATGATGAAGCAAAATGCGTGCCCTACCCTGAGACTATGGGAGTGGCCAGTTTCCCCCATTCCAAACAAAAAAAATGTTTGGGCATAAATATGTCCCCCCCACTCCTGGGGTTTTCTGGGACTGGTGGATTTTGCACATGAGAGGTTGCATGGGTTCTGGAGCCCATCTTCACCACCAAACCCTGAGAATTCAAAGAGAAAGTAGCCACTTCTGATTTTGAAAACAGGGAACATATTTTTTACACATATCTAGGTCTGGTGTGTTTCTTGGTAGGTGCTGAGAGAGGGAAAAATGCTCCTTAGGCCCACCACATTTTCCCACCCTACTCCCTGAATTGCCATGCTTCGGGGGCAGGGCCATAGGCGTTCAATCTGAGATTTTTTTAAGGTCCTCAATAACACTATATCCAGCACCTTATTTATATTTTTAAATAACCAACAATCCAATACACATCTACCTGGAAGTAAATCTTATTGGATTCAATGACTCTAAGGCCATTTCCACACTGCACTGTTATAGTACTATTATTCTACTTTCTACCTCCTGTGGAATCCTGGGGTTTGCAGTTTAGGGAGGCGCATTAGAATTATCATCCAGAGAGCTCTTTGGCCTCAGGAAACTACAAATCCCAGAATTCCACAGGAGGTTGGAAATGGAGTAATAGCACTATAACAGGGTAGAGTGGAAACAGCCTAACTTTTGAGTAGAGAGGAATAGGATTGTACTGTCAGTTACTTAAAACCAACTTGCCTTTAACAAAAACTATATATTTTTAAGGCACTCAATGAAAACCACTTTATTTAAAAAAATTTTTTACTAACCTTGCAGTTAGATAAAAAAGACCTCTTTAAAAATCGTTAGATTACATGCCAAAAAGTCATGCAAAATTTGTAGTTTCCTAAATTTATTTCCAGAGGCAGTTTCCTTTGCATCCATGTGTGACCTACAGTGAAAAGGCTGAAAGTGCTGGAATGCACAATGTGAGGCTGTTGAAAACAGGAGTAATTCGTCCCACACCGCCCGCGTGACCACAAGTGGCGGGGGGGAACACCTTTGCTGCCCTCCCACGAAGAAGAGACCATGCAATCACTGTGCGACAAGGGTCGCACAGTAAATGGGGAGGGGGTGGAGTTTTCAGCCACCTTTTAGGGCTGTGCCACCCTTACTCGGCCTCTTTGTTTGTTGGCGACCCACCCTATGGTTTCAGTGTAAGATTGCTGGTCGCTTCGGGGCCAGGTAGGAATTTTTCCCCCCTTGGGGGGTTTTTTCGCCTACTCTATGCTGCGCCAAGGGATTGGGCAATTGGCTTTACAAGGTGGTGTCTCAACTAGGTATTAAATAGGTCTCCACAGCTGCACTTGTCCTTATCCTTGGCTGGTAGGGGGGGTCTAACGGTTTTGGTGAGTAGCTGTGGCACCCTTTGGTGTAGGATAAATGCTGTCCTTGAGGCGGGCTCAGGACTTGCCCCTACCATCATGAGACGGGGAGGTTGCGGTTTGTGGGCTCACCTTCCAGAAAAGGGCTGGCCAAAGTTTTAATCCAGCCTCATGGATTGGCTTTGGGGCCCGGTACCTCGCTCAAGGAGGGCTAGGGAAGAGGTCTGGAGCTGACCCTTGCCTTAGCCTACCCATGCTGTTGACCCAGGTCATACGTTCAAGTTCAAGTTCATGGTCAAGTTTAAATTCAAGGTCAAGTTCACTTCCAGCTTTGTGTTAATTAGGCATACATTAATAAATTGCCTTAGTTCAACCCAAGCCCTGTGTGTGGTCTCTTCATTTCGTGGGTTGGGCAGCAATATGCAAACTCAACACTCATGACTGTTCAGAGGTGTTTTAGCTATCTGTGAGAACCTCACCCCTGTTAGGATTAGTGCCATAAAGATTAGATGACAGTGGGTTAAGGCCTACCTACAATTTATTGACTTCAGCAGATCCAAAATGCTGTGGCCAGACTGATGACTGAGCCTGGTTCCAAGGAATTTGTAAATTCCTTGTTGCAACAGTTTCCCTGCCTGCTGGTATGTTTCTCAGCAGAATTCAAAGTGCTAGTTATAACTTATAAAGTGCTATACAGCTTCAGTCCAGGCTGTTTAAAAGATCCTGTCTTCCTATACAAACCTGCCCTATTTTTAAGATCTTTGGGTGAGGGCTTTCCACCATCATAGGCATGTTTGGTGAGGACACAGGAGAGGACATTCTCAGCTGCTGCTCCCAGGCTGGGGAATTCCCTCCCTTCAAAAGCTTGCTTGGTCCTCACTCTTAAGTTCTCTTTCCACTGGCAAGCAAAGACTTTTTTATTTAGAGCCTTTCTACACTAGACTATTATATTGCTATTATTCCCCCTTCAACATCCTATGGAATCCTAGGGTTTGCAGTTTAGGGTGGGGCATTTAGAATTCTCAGCCAGAGAGCTCTTTGACCTCAGTAAACTACAAACCCCAGAATTCCATAGGATGATGAAAGTGGAATAATAGCACTAGAACAGTGTAGGGCAGAAGGGCCCTTAGACCAGTCTCTTGGCTGTGAACTGGTTGTGAGAGAAGTAGTTTGTTTGTTTTTTCTTTCCTTAATGAGTGTTCTATACCTTTCTTACCTTTACTGGTTTTTATTCATATTGCTTATTTAATGATCTCAAAAAAACTTGTTTGTAATCAGGTTTTTAGGTATACGTTGTTTTAATCTATATGGCTTGTCTTGAGTCCCCTGCCAGCAGAAATACAAGATATAAATTGAATAAGCTGTAGTTGTTGTTTCCTGAGTTTTTCCCAGCTAAGTATGACTAAAAAGTGGCATCCCTCAAATGTTAAAAATAGAATTAAATGATCTGTAAAATTAAAAGGAAATTAAAGGGCCATTAAAATGAACAACAACAAATGCAAATAACACAGAACATGAAAGACGCTTTCCCTGAAGCAGTCAAAGACTTGTTAAAAAAAAGTCTTTACCTCCCTAAGGAAAGATGTTAAGGAAGATGCCAGACTACCATCTCTTGGAAGGAGTTCCTGAGACTGGGACCCATTCCGCACTGGACTGCTATAGTGCTATTATTCCACTTGCAACATCCTATAGAATACTGGGGTTTGCAGTTTTGGGAGGGGCCGCCCAGCCTCTCCCGAAACTGCAAACCCCAGGATTCCATAGGATTGCAAGTGGAATAATAGCGCTATAGCAGTCTAGTGTGGAAATGGCCTGGGAATAGCCACTGAGTAGGGCTCTCCCATGTTCCCACCAGAAGCACTTGTGAGGGTGTAAAGTATGGAAAGAAGGCCTCCTCTGAAGATCTCAGCACACAGACAGGCATACAGAGAGAGAGAGGTATGGCCCTGAGCCATATAGGTCATAACTAGCACTTTGAATTGTGCTTGGTAACAGAGCAGCAACCAGAGCTGGTCCAACAGAGTAATTGTATAGTCCCTGGAGCCAACAAATTTAAAACCTGCTGAAGGCAGCACCAGTTGGAAATATTTTGTGGGAAACAGAATGTATATAAATTTCTAGTATGCTAGTCATGTGAGGCTTTTACAACTACAGAGAATCCCGTGGCACCTCTATGGGCTTTTGAGTTGAGCTAGAAAATGTGTTCAGAAAGCTTTGTCAAGCAATGAATTATTTGGAAGAACAGCCAAGTATTCAGATAAGCTCAAAAGCGGATTAATGCTAATTATTAATTTTTTCAGTTTTGGAAATGCTTAAAAACACACCAATAAGATGAATTGGTTTCAAAATCAAAACTAGACAGTTCATCTAAGGAATTTTAAAAACACCAATTATCTGTTCTAAAATGGTTTCAATAAGATTGTATTCTAATCTCTACTTAGTAATTGTTCTTAATATTTTGAATGTGACTTTATTCTATGCTTGCAATTGCCATGATATTAATTGGGGGGAAAATAGCTTCATGTAAAGATCTGCTACAGCTCCAATACAATGTCCAAATATGCTATCACATGCCATATATTGCTCTGTCCTGTATTGAGTCAGATCCAAAACATTTTATTACAGCAAACAGCCAGCAAATGAGTCAGATCACTGTTCTGTACAGCCCAATATTACTTAATTTGTCAAGCAGCAGTTCTTTGCAGTCTGAGGCAGAGAATTTTCCCATCATTTGCTACCTGAACCCAGGGACCTTTTGCATGAAAACCATATGCTTTGCCCCTATTTTTGATGTTGTTGCTATTATTAATTTTATTTATGTCTCACCTTTTCCTCCCAAAACCGGGATTCAAGGCAGCTTACTAAATTAAAGAAATACAATATAACTAAGACATACAAAAGATTGAAATTAAAATTAAAATTAACTGCCAATAACATTAAAAACAACTGAAAATATACAATTGAAAATGCCAAAGAGCAATTTTAAAACAGTATAATTAAAACCAGTACAGCACTCTATTAAAATCCTTTCTTTAAAACCATTTGGTTCTCAAAACCCTCAAAACCCACTTACCAATGGGAGGACAAAGAGGAAAGGGCCATTCCAGCTTTCCTGGGCAGAGTTCTAGAACTTAGGAGCCGCCACTGAAAGGTCCTTCTTCTCATTTGTATTTCATTGTTAAAATTACACTTCATGCTCCAGCCCAGAGATGCACTAGCTCCCCAAGGGGTTTTATCTATTGTTCCTTAAGTGGGAATTTTGCAGTGGCACATCCATAGGTATGTGGTTAATGGAGAGTATATCTGTGTAGTGACTAGCAATTTTGATTAAAGAGTAAAGACACCAGTGGCTAAAGAAATAAACTAAGACTTTAAGGAAAGAAATCCCATAAAGACAGGAAAGATATTTAAGGATGCTAAGTTAACAGTGAGTTCAGCTGGTTTCACATTTTGTTAAAGAGAGAGAATAAGGAGGTGGAACAAATAAGGGTGGGAATATTCCTAGGGATACCAGTTTTAATCTCCTAAGGGTTAGGATAGGTAGATAAGAGATAAGAAGACTTTGACTCTTGGAAAACTATTTAACCCTATCACTGCTGCTCTCTCTCATGCAGAGCTTTCCAAACTGTGTGGCCATTTCCGCACTAGACTGTTGTAGCGCGATGATGCCACTTGCAACCTCCTATGGAATCCTGGGGTTTGCAGTTTTGGGAGGGGCCAGTCGGCCCCTCCCGAAACTGCAAAGCCCAGGATTCCATAGGAGGTTGCAAGTGGCATCATCGCGCTACAACAGTCTAGTGCGGAAATGGCCTGTGTCATGACACGTTAGTGTGTCAGCTGCACTGTGTAGGTGTGTAACAGGTGAAAGGGCTGCCTCTCCTGCTGCCACAGTGGGACAAGGAAGAGTCTGGTGAGGGCAGCGGTAGGCCAGGCCCAACTGGAGAGGCTGCCTCTCCCGCCACTACTGTCTCAGGCTGAGGTAGACCCTGGCAAGAGCGGTGGTGGTGGCAGGGCAGGCTCACGTGGAGGGGCTGCCTCCACTTACTGAATTACATACTGAATTACTTTGTCAGAGAATGATGCATGTCTAAAAAGTGTGTCAGCAACATGAAGAGTTTGGAAAGCTCTGCTCTAATGCATCTGTTGCTCTTTAACTGCTGGACATTGTTGCATTTTCAACATGGATGTTTGTTCACATCTGCATCAGAAGTTGAATGAAATCAGGATACATCTGTCCTGTGTAAGATTTTGAAGGATCTCCTGTACTTGCAAATTGTACTTGCAAACTAGTGTCATACACATATATGGTGTGCAAATCCTTGTTCTCATTCATAAGTGTAGCTTGGCTACATTACTCATGTATAGCACCATATAGTATAAATATTTATACCCAGAAGATGGATCAGAGTATTCAACCTATTGTTTTCCTTTTTTTTAATCTACACCAAAGCTGCTGGCATTAGTGAATGTCATTTGTTTTCACTAAAAGGACAACTCTGTTTTTGTTTGTTTGTTTGTTTTTTGTTTTGTTTTGTTTTTGTCTGTTTATTTTGTATTTAACAGGTCAACATGGTGATTGGCATTCTGGTATTTAATAAACTTGTTTCCAGAGATGGAATCCTAGATAAAAAACTCAAACACAGAGCGGGGTAAGCAGATGTTGGGATTGTTTTCCCAGACCTACTGAAGATCTGTTACTTATTTTCAGTTTTTCTTGTCTCTCTGTATATTATATTCACCAAATATGGAGTTATTTGATTGCATTGTGAAACTTTTGTCTTAATTTAATAATCTAACTGACTTTATTCATCTTAAAAACTGCCATCACATTACCCTGAGGAAATGTGACTGAGCAACAGTAAAGTAATAAAACACAAGTACAGTGGTATTAAATACAGTGTGGTGAAGTCATCCAGAAGTTGAAATAGTGAAATAATGATTCAGCACATCAAACTCTTGGGTTTCTGAAATGCAAAAAGACGTGGTGTGGATGGACATTGAGAGTTACATATAATGTTGCTTGCCTAAGATATTTCCCTTTTAGAATTGCCTAAAGCCAACTAAGATAAACCAGGTGGTAGTTCAGTTGTGTGTGCAATTAAGACTCTATGATATCATTTTTGTAACATCCACCAAGCAGAATATCTCCAGAAGATTGAAATTAATGTAGTCCTGACTACTGTTTTCTGTAGCCACGGTATGCAATCACAAGGCAAGTGGAACTCTGTTCTTATCTATGAGAGAAAATATATCACGTTCAATGGAATGTGGCATATACAGCAGAGTTACAGTCCAGAGTAGGCATACTGAGAGTGGAAAAGCTCCTTCCATTTAAGGAAAGGTCTGAAACAACTGTGTAAAAAACTCTACACAACTGGATGGAAAAATAAGAATTACTAGAGTAGTCAAAGCAGGACAGAATATTGCATTGTTATGCTTGGCATGGAAGAAGCTTCCCTCCTTTCTTTGCTTCAAACCTGGAAACAATTTGTTAATGTTTAATTCATTACCCCCTCCCCCTCCAATTCACTGATATTTTCAACTACAAATTTACTCTTTTTGTCATAACTCACAAATGTTGAGTTTTAAAAGCAGTAATTACAGCTTCTCATTATCCCAGTTAGTTATGGGGGGAGGGTTAGCTTAGGACAGTGGCAACCATTTCCAGTAATTTTTAGTCATTTTAGGTTTTTTTTTTTAATGTAATGAATAAAATGTTAATTATTGTAGTAATGATTAGCATTATGCATAATAGATTAATGTCAACAAATTAATTTTGTTTAATATTAAGCCGTTAGCACTAAAACGAAAGCTTCCAAGTTCTGGGTTTGGTTTCTCTCCTGAGTGTGGAGGAGCTCAAGCCCTCTTTTGCCTGCCTCATTTGCAAGCAGTGAGATGATCCAACTCAAGTTAGACACTGTTTACATTCAATTCAGTTTTGGTTGGGTCTACATATTGCTAGAATTAGGTTTCCATGGATGTATCCCTGTTTGTAAGGGGAACCAAACATACAAATAAGTGGGGGGGAGCCAGATTCCCACCAATCAGTTGTGCAGATTGTACAATTGTACAGAAGAGGAAGAGAGTGCTGTGTACTATCACCCTTTCTCCCCCTTCTCCATCAGGGTCTCCTGGAATGAGACTTGCTGATTTCAGTGGGATTTAAGTTATCACTTGACTCTCATAGTAGGATTTATATGTTTGCCAAAGTTTGGCTGGATCTTACCCCCTGAAACTTCCTTGACCATTATTAATACTGTTCTTAATATGATTGTGTAATTTAAAGGCCACTGTGTTAATGTGCTGTTAATCTAAGTGACCATTGACTGCTGTTTCTTGCAACCAGAGTATCCCAAATGTTATCATGTGATTCCCCCCTGTATCCCTATGAATATGCCCACTTCCCGACTGAATTTAATGCCCTTATAATTCTGATTAAGTAGGCTCTAGTCCATGCAAACTTATGCCACTTAAAATGACAGAGATTAGGATTGTTGCAGGCATTATTGCATGTGATAGAGATGGCTGCTTGAGTCAGCACCTATTAGGCAGTTTTTTTCAGTTCTGCATTATAGGATTGCTCTGAAGGAGACTCTATGTGTTTTCATTCAGGAAAGCTGGTTGGGCACTAAATACTTATAAGCCTTGACATATTTACTTTCTCTCTACAGTACCCTAATCAGGGTTTGAGAAATAAACCAATCATTTGGACCCGTGTTTCCTATAGTAAGAAAAACTCATTTAATATGAAAAATTCCTTATTGAGGAAGAAACTAGTCTTTTGCTCCACCTACTATGTATAGGGCATAGTGTACTGGTAGGATAATTCTTTACTCATCTCCTCAAAACCTCAAAACTCTATGGGACTTACTCCCAAGTTAATTGTGCATAGAACGTGAAGTCAGAGAAGATGAAAACATAGACATATTTTTGATCAACTCAAGTTATCATGAACCTGAATGTATCATGATGTATGGATAGCTAACCTATATTCTCAGGGACTGCATATATATTACGCTGTTTTCTTTTCTTTTTTTTTAATTTCAATTTTCTTGTCTACTGGTCTGTGGGGCTTTGTTCAAAAAGTGCCAAGAATGTAAAAAAATGAATGAAACACAAGACCTTTGACTTCACAATGCTTCTTTGTCAAACAAAAAAACAAAGAAATAGTGAACATTGTTATGTTGATTTTAGTATTTGTTCTCAGCTCTGGTTTTAAATGAACTATTGGTGTAGTTATCGCTAGGATGATGGCAGGGATGGCCATCTTGAGGAGACAGAGAGAAAACTCTTCCTTCCCCTCAGCAATTTTTTTATCCCATTTGAGAGTTATTGACTAGCACAGGAAGGATGTTTAAATAGCAATGAATTTAATTCATGACTTTTAACGCTATTGGCTTAATTATTTCTGTGAAATTGATCTTATTATCTAAATCAGATATTATACAGTAGAAAATTATTACTTTCAGTGGCAAGCAGAAGTCAGGATCAGTGTCCTAGGAAAGTTGATCATCCTTCCCATAGCTCTGGAAATAGTTGTGCCATTACATGAGGCACAAAGATCTCGAGCTTCTGCTCAAACTTTCGGTTTCACAGTCCTTGATCTTGTGCTTTTTCCAAGGCTACCAATCCTATAAGTGGAATCTGGAAATATTGGTGCTCTGAATTACATTTCCCAGAATTCACTGCCATCACCCAGCCAACATGACCAGCTTTTACTGTTAACATGTACTTTGAAACAGAGTCTTCACGTTGGGCTTCAATAGTTTGGGAAATAGCCAGGCAGTTAATTTCCTATAATAGTATACAAAGGAAGTATATTGAATTAGTTGCTAAGTGCTGTGATATAGTGCTCTTCACCAAAGTGTGTGTGCGTGTGCGTGTGCGTGTGTGTATGTGTTAATCTTAATGCTTGTGTACTGTGTTTTATTAAAATGAGATTAAATTGTTATTTTTCTAGCCTGAATTAATACTTCCATTGAATTCCATGCATGTCTAACCCTCTATCCAGACCTATCATAAATTCAGAGTAAACTAAGGAAGTCTCTCACTCAGTACTGCATCTGACCTGCTCCAGTTGCTTCTCAAATATTGCTGGCAAACTCACTAGCCAGGATTTCCCATATTCGTTAGTTGATTTAATTAGAGGTATGTGACCCATTCTACCAATCTACCTTGTTCTTTGGTCCTGAATAAAGAAATTACCATGGACACACAGGTTTTCTAAATGGTCTGAATAGAGGTATGTCACTTCATGTGTCTCACACTAGCACGTGCTTGTTTACTTCTGTGTTATCAATTGACATTAGTCTCTTGATACTGGGGGACTTTGAAAAAAAATTAAACTGAAGAATTGCATGAAATGAAGCCTCGGTCCTCCAGATAGTATTAATTCTTAAATAAATGTTAAACAAACAATGTATTATTAAAAACAGAGCTTGGTGATAAATTAGAGCATTTCATCCTGAATAAGTCGACTTGCTATTTTATTTTCTTGCATGACGTCATATTTTAAAAAAGCTAAATTTCGGTAGCAACTTTTTTTGGTGAAAAAAAATTCAATATTTTGTTCTTTTTTGTGGGTGTTCTGTTTGTTTGCAGTCAGATGAGTGAGCCTCATAGCGGTTTGACGCTCAAATGTGCCAAGTGTGGAGTAGTTTCAACAACAGCTTTGTCAGCCACCACCGCCAGTAATGCCATGTTAGTCCTAATCATTTACATCTTCTTGTTACAAATCTTATACTGTGCATGTGAAAAAAAAAACCTCTACAGTGATGAAAAATAATGACAACTAATACTGAAAAGAGTTAATTTTTAAAAAAAAAGAGAGAGAAAAGAGAAAAAAAAGGAATGGCAACCACACATTTTAATTCAATTTGGGGTTAATGTTTAGAAAATAAATAGTTTATGTGTACCTATATATCTATATATCTTTATATTTGTCATTGGTTTTCATGTTAACTAACAAGTTGCCATCTTTCAATAAGATTTCTGTAGATATATAGCTGTAAAAAGAGGGTTGAATTTGTCAGTCATTGGTTCTACAGTGTGGTTGTTGCTGTTTTCTTTCTTTTCTGTCACTGTCTAGGGCATCCCTTTGGAGTTCCTGCGTCGTGTTGCCTCTCCTGGCTCTGACTTGGATGTCTGCGGTTCTGGCGATGACCGACAAGAGATCAATATTATTTCAGATACTCTTTGCTGTGTTTGATTCATTGCAAGGTTTCGTAATTGTCATGGTCCACTGTATTCTCCGACGGGAGGTAAGAAACTGCTTCTGGTATTGGCCTACATCCAGTTCTTAGTTCCCAACTAGAGGAAACCCATAGAACTCATGGGAGCTTGGTAAGTCAACACTGATGTAAGTTCCATGGATCCATTCTAGTTGGGACCAACAACTGGATCTAACTTATGTTTTTTGTAACTTAACATCATCATTGTTATGAAGTTTTACAGCAATGCAGGATATGCAGTAGGCTCTAGAACTGAGCCATCTTTTCTTGAAACAGTGGTAGCATTGGATGGGTTGGTGATATCTTGGTGATAACTCAGCCTTATCTCTTGTGCTTGTTACAGTGGTTGAGCTTCACTTTGTAAAGGGAAAAGACAATAGGTTTGTGCAGAAACTGGAGTTTTAAGCAAAATACATTTTGTGCAAATGGCATGTTGAAGAAGCTGGAAAACACTCAGAGAGGTGCCTTACTGTGTGTGTGTATGTGCGTTCAAGTTGCTTCTTGACTTATGGCAATCCCATGAATTTCAAAGAGTTTTTTTGGGCAAGGAGTTTTCAGATATGTGTAGGAGCTTTGTCGTTGTGTGCCTTCAAGTAATTTCTGACTTATAGCAACCCTAAGGTAAAGCTATCATGGAGTTTTCTTGGCTTAATTTTCTTAGAGGGGGTTTGCCTTTGACCTTCTTTGAGGCCAAGAGAGTATGATTTCCCCAACGTCATCCAGTGGCTTTTCCACAGCTGATCAGGGATTCAAACCCTGGTCTCCCAGTGCCTTAATACAGCACTCAAACCACTACATCATGTTGGCTCTCAAAAGGAGGGGTAGAAAAAAAATGTGGTAGCCCCTTTAAGACTAAATGGTTTTTATTTTAATCTGAGCTTTCCTGGAAATAAACCCAGTTCTTCAAATGCAGTACTGAATGGTATAAAGGTCGCAAGTATAAAGCATATTGATACAGGTGTGGGAGTGGTGTGGAATGTAATAGCATCCAGAAAAATGCAAGTCATGTCTCTTGCTCTAAATGTTCAAAGAGGAGGCTGTGTAAGGTGATATAAGTCTTTCAGCTCTTTACAGTGTTGTACTGTTCAATTAGTGCTGGTGTGTGATAATAAAATTACTTTCACATACCAACCTGTCTTGATTCACATGTGCTGTTGCATATGTCCTGATGTGATGTGAAACATGTCCCATTGTGCATCAGGACATGTTTGCATTGGGACATATTGTACATCGGGGCCACTGCCATGCTGCTGGTTCCACTTTTGCGACGGCCCTGGAGACATAGCTATATCTCTGCTATCCTCTTGAGAATACAAGCATTGCAGAACATTGCAATTCACATTTACTTTGATGTAAATGCCTAATAGGATGCCATCATATATTCATTTACCTCAGAATATAATTTTTGAGGCTTGTTTCTAAGCGGACGTCTATAGCTGGTGTGCAGAAGGTAAAATGGGATTGTCTAGTAGACCTCAAGGCGGTTTGCAGTTGTTTGACAAGAGTTTCTGACATAGAGTAGTCAAAAATCTTTCTTCTTCTCCTAACTTAGGCTTCTCTAACAAAGAAAGCTCAGGGGAAAAATGAGTATCACTCTCTGTGTGTGAAAGCCTTTTGAGCTCAGTTCTAATGAGGCAAACAAATTTTGGGGCTGTGCACGTGCTTCCTGCCCCTAATGCTTCTAACTGTAGGGCAGTGGTTCTCAACCTTCCTAATGCTGCAGCCCCTTAATACAGTTCCTCATGTTGTGGCGACCCCCAACCATAAAATCATTTTTGTTATTATTTATTTATTTATTATTTACTTAGTTAGTTAATTAGTTATTTCCAATATCAAATAGATTGGAAACGCTGCCCTAAATCACTGCTCTGGATAGACGTCTAATGCCTAAAAACTGGTAACCCTCCCCCTTTTTTTAAGCACAGAAAGCGTCCATCAATGCCAGAATTAAGGCACTAGTTCTAGTTCTGAATGTTGGGTTTCCACAATTCAAAAAGCCAGTCGCTCCCAAAGGCAATGCCAAAACAGCCCACATTTTACACGAGGTGCAGGGAGGAAAGGACAGGGAGAGAGGAAAGATGGCGGCGGCATAAGCAGACGCGTTTTGTGTCACTCCCTCCCTCCCTTAAAGGGAGTGCAGACACTGAACATACAAAAAGCGAGGAATGCTAGACAGTCAGGGCGAAGAAAACAACACATGCGTGTGGCAAGCGCCAAGGGTCCACACACAACAAAAGCGAGAGGAGAAAGTCATCCTGGCTATTTCTGCACTAGACTGTTATAGCGCTATTATTCCACTTTCACCATCCTATGGAATCCTGGGGTTTGCAGGTCTCCTCTCCTCACCTTAACGCTCCAGCTCCAGCTCTCTCCTCCCGCTCTCCACACCTCTGGCGCCACTTCAGGCTCCTCCAGTGCTTTCCCACCAGGCAGGGAAAGATGGGGAAACACCCAGCATGCCTCCTCTCCCCTCCTGCCAGCGCAGGGGTCTCAGAAGCACTGCTCCCATTGGCTGTGAGGCCACCTTCTTTTAAAAGGAGGGGGCAGGATTGAGGAGCGGCGACCCCTGTGAAATGGTCGTTCGACCCCCAAAGGGGTCCCGACCCCCAGGTTGAGAACCACTGCTGTAGGGACACCCAACCAGCCCACCCCCACCCACCATTGTGCCAGAATTCTGCACCTAGCATTCCTCAAGTCAGAACTCCATGTGAGGCAACTTTTCTTTTTCTCTTTCCCCATAGAGGAAGAGGAAGAATGCAGCACACCCAGTGAGAATTAGACTGCAACCTCAAGACTCAATTAGTGACTCAAAGCATCCACTGAGCACTTAGAATTCACTGGCTACCTATTCGTTTCTGGGCCCAAATCAAAGTGCTGGTTATGACCTATAAAACCCTAAACAGCTAAGGTCCAGGCTATCTGAAAGACCCTATCTTCCTGTACAAACCAGGTAGAACCTTAAGATCTGCTAGGGAAGGCTTTCTCTCTGTCCCACCACCACCCAGGCTCATTTGGTGAGGACAAGAGAGAGAGTCGGAGAGAGAACACTCTCCCACAGGGAGCCAGGCAGGCCCCCTTCCTGCTCTCCTTTTGCTGGAAAGTGAAAACTTTTCCTTTCAGATAGGCTTTTACATAAGCCAAGTAGTTTTATTTATTAACTTTTGTAATTGGAATATCACTTTCAGTGTTTTTATGATTTTATATCCTTTTAATGTTTTTAAATGTTTTTAATGTGTTTAATGTTTTAATATGTTTAATGTGTATTTATTATTGGAAGTCATGTTGGGTCTTAATTCTGGGAGAAAGGCAGCCTACAAAAACAATCAATCACTCAATCAATCAATAATAGAGCTAGTGGCATTTCTGCCTTGCTTTCTCTGTGCAAGGCAAAGAAAGAATAAACTGTCATCTCAACATTGTGGATCAGTTGCTCTTCCCATCTGAGAGGGTACTAATTCAGGGAGGAGAGTGACTTGGTGATCTTAAGTTAACCCATCAGATGGAGGTTCCCCATCCCAGTTCTAGAAAATTTGAGGCTCTTGTGTCACATTCTCAGAATTTTACTGGAAGTCAGAAACTCTTGCCAGTGAATTACACACATGTAAACTGGAAAAGTGGCTACATCAGTTGCTTTGCACATGATGCTCACGAAAGAATCCCAATAACACATCTTGTATTCTGTATTTGCTCTGTATTTTCTGTGTATTTTACAACTATAATCTGCATCTAAAACTCAGCACAGTTGATTTACGTAAACAAAGAAAAAGATTTTGTTGAGTCATCAATTTAATAAAATTTTATCAATATGTCTGTAATGCTGGATTAATAGATATTTAGTTCAGTGCAAGACAAGACCATGTGTGAGTCATGAACTGAGCGTGTTACTTTCACTCAAATGAAATATGAAATTTCTAAACACCAGAACAATAAGACTGACTGTCAAACTATTTTTCACAGATAATGTCACATCGTAAGAGTGAAAGACACACCTACTACATTCTTCCCATACTATTACTACAATGTAAAGTCAATAAAACATTGGAACAAACATTAGATAAGGTCTACTTTTGAGAGCTTCAGATTGACATTTACAATGCAAAATCCCCCCACTTTTCAGAACAACAGAGTGAACTGCCTTAGAGTAATAGGATTCAGTTGGCACTGCCAGTTAGTTATGCCATTGGCATAGCTAGACGCTCCCTCCCCCCCAAAAAAAACCCCAAAGGTCATGGGACACAGAGGCAGCAAAGAAACAAGGTGACAATGACAGTGGGGAGAGGACTCCTAAGCCACCTATTTCTCCATGAATGGCTTTTGGAATCAAGGTGCCCTAGGAGGGATGACTTAAACAACTTCACTGCCTGTCCTATAGGACAGACACTTTTCCCAATCAGCTTTTTCAAAGCACAAAGATCTTGTGCACAGCCCCACCCCTTGGAATCCATGCATTTGAGAAATAAATAAGATGGAGCAACTAGCTCCACCACCACCTCTTCTTCCTTCTTTGAGCCTAGAGAAACTGCAACCAGTTGCATAACAGAGCATGCTGTATACCAGCAGAAATTGGGCTGTAACATTTAGGGTAGGCGGCTGTGCTCACAATGTTAGATATTTTGAGATCAATACCCTTAAAAATGTTTCTAGTCATAGAATCATAGAATCATAGAAATGTAGAGTTGGAAGAGACCACAGGGGCCATCCAGTCCAACCCCCTGCCATGCAGGAACACCCTCAAAGCACTCCCAACAGATGGCCATCAAGCCTCTGCTTAAAAACCTCCAAGGAAGGAGACTCCAGTACACTCCGAGGCAGCATATTTCACTGCTGGACAGCCCTGACTGTCAGGAAGTTCTTCCTGAGGTTCAGGTGGAATCTCCTTTCCTGCAGCTTGAATCCATTGCTCCTTGTCCTGGTCTCTGGAGCAGCAGAAAACAAGCTCTCTCCTTGCCCTACATGGCATCCCTTCAAATATTTAAACATGGTTATCATGTCCCGTCTTAACCTTCTCTTCTGCAGACTAAAGATACCCAGCTCTCTAAATCTATCCTCATAGGGCATGGCTTCCAGGCCTCTCACCATTTTGGTCGCCTTACAACATTGCAAAAAACACCCCACCTCAAATTCAATTAAAATTCTTGATTGCTTTCTTCCTTTATCTGACTGGAATATCCAGGTATCCATTGAAATGGTTCATATGGTTCTCATGGTATCACTTGATACATTGCCTCAGTTCTCCATTTTGGTTCCTGCTACCACATTTGCAACAAACATGAATTTGAAATTTTTCCCTGACACTGTTTCACATATATTTTTCCAAAGCCTACTATTCTTATTACCACAGCTAGCATAACCAACTGTAAGGGACTATGGGAATTAAACTGCAAAACATCTGGAGCACTAAACATTCCTCACTACTATATTAAAGCATGGTTTTAGTGTTATGTGTGGATGCGGCATGTGGGGAGACTGAGAACAAGAGAAGGAGAGGGGGAGTGAGAAGGAGGGAGAGATGGGGCATATGAACACAGCCTACTCTAAACCTAATTCAAACAATGTCAGGCTCTAAAGATGGATGATGAAGGGAGGAGCATTCATTTACTTTCTCCTGTTTTTCTGTCATTAATGATTGGGGTGCATATTTTTCACTTAATCTTTTGCTATCCTCTAAATCAACAATCTCCTTATATCAAAATTGCCTGGGCTAAACCACACACACGGACACACACACATTCACGTGAGGAGAGAGGGCAAGTTGCAAGAGCTTTGAATTGGCTACTGTTGCTAAGGAAACCACTTCCTTGGTACCCGCACGTTCAGCACATCTGTCTCTCTTGCTCTGTCTGGCTCCAAGACAATCTCACAGCTTCATGCCAGAGAGGGGGAGGGGGAAGCAAGGAGATGCTCTAAAGGAATGTAACATTATCAGCCCTTGAATGTGGCAATGTGAGGAAGGGAAAGGGAAGACAAGTAAGAATTTAAGATGGTCCAGCATTCCATTGTTCTGGATAATGGACTCAGATCATGACGGTCTCCCTCCTTCTCTCTCCCTCTTGCCTCTTCTTCAGTCTCACTCAATATTCCCACATAATGCTAAACCATGGTCTTGTGCACCTGTGGGAAACATTTAGCAGATTGACAATTGTTCATTTGGTCTTCTTGACCTTCGGGTAAAGGCCAAATTAAAAATGCTAATCCACAGTACTTCCTTCTTCCCACCACTCTCCATTTCTTTAATTCAGCATCAGTTGTGGAGCTTGCAAGTGCTCCTGGGCCCCTCACTACATTAGGACCCCCAGGTGGCCATGGTGTCTAGGAGTGCCTTTTGCTGGCTTAGCTTGGTTCGGTCACAGCAACATTTCCTGGAGAAGGCAGGCTGGGCTACTCTTTGTCCTGTCTCAGCAGCATCCAGATTAGACAAGTGTGATTGTGACTATTGCTGGGGGGAAAAAGATCTGGAAATTAATTACAGTCATAGGAGATTAATGGGGTGAGGATGTCTATGGAGAGTATTACTCTGAAACTGTACCATGTGTGTTGGGTTCTGGTTTGTTTTCAATCCCAGTTCTTTGTTTTCAAGCCTAGTCCAAAATAATGTTTTGTGCGTTTAAAGGCCCTAAATAGTTTTGGACTGGGATATACGACTCAAGTCAGGTGTATCTACCTGAACACTGGGAACAACATCAGTACAGATGAGGAAATCTGTCAGATTCACTGTTTCCTGTCTTTGAATTTTTAAACTTCAAGTTTGATCCATCCTGAATGTAAAGTTTCAGTATGTTGGAAAATTACTCAGAAATAAAAGGAAATGAATTCCCCACCCCCTTTATACAATGAAAGTCAAATAGATACAGTTGTTTCCAGAATGGAAAGGACCATGTAATACCTGCCTGCCTTATAGGTAGTAAGGATGAGACTGTACTCTGGAGAAAAAAAAAAGAATGGACAATCTTTATTCACATGAACATGCTGGAATCCACAGGTATTAACATCCAGACTTTTGTGAGTAAAGTGCTCAAAGCTCTGGGACTCAATAGACAATTTAGTTTTTTCTGCATTAATATTCTTTACATGCCAAATATAAAGAAATTTGAACAGATTGGTGCATTCTTCTTTTTAAAAAAATAACATAGATGAAAATCTCACTCATCTTTGGAGGCCCCTTTTTGCATCCCCTGTTGTCTGAAGTGTGGAGGATAGCCATGCAGGAATGGGCTTTCTCAGCTGTGGCATCATTGCTATGGCATACCCTTCTAGGAAAGGCTATGTTTACCTTCTGTCATGTTGTATTTGGTGAGGTGGTAAGGATTTATTCTATCTGATTATGACTTCCTCCTCTTCTTGTTCTCCTTCTTCCTCTCCTCCTCCTCCCCCTCCTCCTCCTCCTCCTCCTCCTCCTCCTCCTCACTATCTCTAGGGGGAAGGTTGCTGCATATTGTGTTGCATTTTGTTCCAAATTCTGCTTGTATGGAATTTGATTTAATGCATACTGTTGTATTAAAGCAACTTTTGAGCCACCTTGCTTACTTTGGAAGTATAAGAAGCTGCCTTATATCAAGCCAGACTGTTTGTCCCTCTAGTTTGTCTACTCTGACTGGCTGTAAATCTCTAGAGTCTCTGTCAGAAGACATTTTCCATTCACCTGCTTTTCTGATGCTTTTGACTGGAAGTTCCAAGGACCAAACATGGGACTGGTTGCCAAAAATGATGTGCCCTGCCACTGAGCTACATCACTCATCTGGTCCTTTTATTATGGAAAGGCAGGGCATAAATAGTTTAAGATACTAAATAAACCTCAACTTGTCTCATCACCAGAGTTTCTCTACAATATACTTAAAAGACTCTGTGTGTATGTGTGTGTGTGTGTGTGTGTGTGTGTGTTTGTGCACATGGAGGAGCACCTAAAAAAAATTAAAAAGGAATGTTTGCTCAAAGCATATCCTACATCCAGAGCTTAAAATGTTAAGTTGCAAAATTTATTAATTAATGTTAATACTTGGTCTTGAGGAAAGTAATTTGTTGTTAAAGTTGGGAGGGGCAGAATTTAATATGGTATGCTATTGCTAAAGAAATTGGTGGTGTTTTTAAAAAAGAAACTGTGGGATTTACAAAAAATTGTATCTTTGTCACTGTTGTCCTCTTGCGTCTAATTTTGTTATTGACTGCTTGAAAAATACTGGCTTTTGTAGTTTTAAGGTGCTTTCTCCAACCTAGAATTTTCCAGATGTATTGAACTATAAATACCACTATCTGATTGATGGAGGGGTGGTGGTGTGATTTGTATCATAGTACATATGGAAAACATCAGCTTTAGGAAGGCTGTCCTAAAGTATGAGATCTAATAGCCTGTTCAATTAAGTGTTGTCACTCATCTATTGTATATTCCGCTTCTTTCAACCCCCACTCCACCCGCAACAAACATATATGCTGTTTACTTGCTCTTCAAATACTGTGGTTGGTTTGTCTGAATTGTGAAAAGGTTGAAAATGGAAAGGCTATACATTCTACTTGGAGTACTGTGATTCAACACAGTATTGAAGTGCACACCCAAGTGGCTACAAAGTGGCTCTTGGTGGATGAACAATGGGGAATTTTTAATGTGAAATACTTTGAAAAACTCTGAGTACAGGACAGTTCTTCCACACTGATTTGCACATGCATCCTTTTACTCTGCTCTTCCTTAGAACCAAGAATATAGCAATATACAATATAGCAATAGCAATAGCATATGTATTTCAATACCGCTTATCAGCTAAGTGCTCCCTAAGTTGTTTACAATGTGCGTTAGCTAATTGCCCCCAACAAGCTGGGTCCTCATTTTACCGACCTACGGAAGGATGGAAGGTTGAGTCAACCTGAAGCCTGGCAGGATTGAACTCACAACCTTGTGGCTGCAGTACCGGTGTTTAACCACTGTGCCACCAGGGCTCTCTCTAAACAAGGCTAGAGCACATCTGTTCCCTTCAGTAACTGGAGTCTCAAGTTCAGTCCCTCCTACCTCCAGTTTCTAGTGTAGGTGGCCATCCCAAGAGGATTAAGATGGTTGGGAAGGATGGAAGTTTCTAGCAACTTACATCCTTCCCAACCATCTTAATCCTCTTGGGATGGCCACCTACACCGAATAGCAAAGCAAAACATCTTCAATTCAGTTAAACTTGTTATTTCCAAACTCTGCTGAAGAGTGGTTAACCTAAAAATTGACACATTAAGCTTTCTCAGCTGAAGAGAATAGCTAATCAACAGATAATTAGTTAAATGTAACAAGTTATTTTCAAGATCCACCTTCATCACAAAGAGGCACTTAGTCATTCTGGACATCTGTCTTTTAAGACATATTGTGTTCATTGCCTGATAGCCGAAAACAAGAACAGTGAGTGAAATAACTAGCAACTGGTGCCTTTTTTGTGACATCTAGAAGATAGCCACCTCACTCTTCTTAATGGTAGAGTTGGTCCAGAATGTCAGGAACCTTCCACCTTCCTCAAAATGAGATGGAGTGAAGCATTCTACAGAAAGGTACCAGAGGGGACTAATACAGAGAGACAATATGAGAAACATTGCCCCCTCAGAATAAGAATTCTGACTTCAGTTAAATGTTTCTCCTGTCCAAATTTCTAGCATTGCAGTAGTTTAAAACTTAGCTGAGCGTTCAGAAATACAGTTTAGGAATCCAGAGAAATGGAGCAGTCAAAGTTACCAAGGAAATGGAAACACAGAGAAACATGAGTTCTAACTGTGAAAAATGTCTCCATCTCAGCAGTGCTAGAAATTCAGGGACTGAAGGAAAACTTCATTTGGGGAGGGAATTGTTACTTGGCGGTGGTGCATCTTTTCTGAACTAGCTAAAGAATAAGAACTAATCCCAACACCAGTGTTGATACACCAGTTTGTATATCAGCTTCCTATAGAAATGTCTAAATTTAAGATCCTCAAAACCCCTTTATTTCATCCCAGGCACATGTAAAACCCAACTCTTCATTATGGGTTGATTAGAGTTGTCAGCTAATCACATTTTTTATCTTTAATCAATTAAATCAGTTATGTTTAAATGTCTTTGCCAATTACAAAAGCGTCAACATAGATACCTTTGAGAAGATAACAAAGATAGTGTTATGCTCTTCAATCTAAACCCCTCCAGTTAACTGAGGGAACAACATTTACTCTCAGTTAAATGCCATGTGGGTAAAGCTCCCCATGCAGTCAATGTACAGTGAAATCCCATGAATGTCTAGTCAGAATAAGCCCTGCTGAGGTATGTAAGTATAGGATTTAAAGTTTAAACTGGCAGCCCTCAGGATGAAAACACTGAGAAAATAACAAAGTACACCACTTGATCTAAGAAAGTATTGTTCAGAATTTGTTCAAAGGCCTTTTGAGAATACAGTGTTCAGATTGTTCTTGGCAGTGGTATTTCTTAAAGGACTACCATAGAGCTGTTGTGTTCATCCCTTATAGACTACAATCATGCCACTGCTGTGGTACACAGATTTTTGTTAAGTTATAGACCTTAGTCCATTTATGTGGAAATAAACTCCTGTTATATTTAAGTGGTCTTAAATATAACATTTATTAAGGCTGAGTGTATTTGTTCTTCTCTAGGAGATGTTTTAAAAAGCCATTTCTATGGCTTGTGCAAATCAGGTTGTGATGGTGATCCTATAAGCATTTACTTGGATGTAAACCCTGTTGAATTCAGTTAGACTTAAATCAGAGGCTTTTTTTGCACTTTGGGAAAAAACAGGGCAGTCTGTTACTCACCAGACTGGCGCGCTCCCTCCGATGATCCATGCTGATCCGGAGCAGTGCGTGCCCGCGCTACACACTGCTCCGGGGACAAAAGTGAAGGCTTCCGGTTGTTGGAGGCTCTCCACCAACCGGAGAAGCTCGCCAGCCAGAAGCCCGCCCCCGGAAGATCTGCAGCCTCGCACTGGTGCGAGCCTGCAGATCTACACAGGAGCGCAGTGAAGGACTGGGGCGCGCCAGGCTATTGAAAGACCTGTTTTAAGCAGTCTTTCAATAGCACAGCAAACCACCAGTTCTGATCGTTCCGGAGCAGGCTAAAGTCCAAATCTACAGAAAGTAGTCCCAGTTCACCCCCAAGTGCAAACGTCCTCGCTGGAGGACGTGCTGCCCCGTTTTAAAAACAAAATGCGGAAAAGGCCTGAGTAATCATATATAGAATTGTAATATATAATTATGATACCATTTTATTTGAGTCAATTCATTCCAGTGCATTGTAGCAGCACAAATAGCTTTATATGTGCTGAATGTATGTGATACCTTATACCAGTGGAGAAAATAAAGATGAATCAAGTATTGTAGTTATTATGTTTTTAATCATTTTAATCTTGGAATGTATAGATACAGATGTAGATACAGATATGCTTAAAAGCTTGCTGCCTCTTTTCCAGGTTCAGGATGCATTTAGATGTCGTTTAAGAAACTGTCAAGACCCAATCAATGCAGATTCTTCGAGTTCATTTCCAAATGGACATGCTCAGATCATGGTTAGTGTTATTTTATCCTTCTCTCATATTTATGGGGGATCTGGATACACACCTGTACACACCTAACCAAACACAGCAAGTATGTACAGTCAAAAAGGAAAAATGCAAAACACAAGTCCATCATCATTTTGGGGTGTGTGTGTGTGTGCATGTGTGTGTGTGTGTGTGATGTACATAGTCATGACTGGTATTACTGATGTTGTTGGATGTTGTTGATTCTGCTCCTACTTTATCTAGATCCTTTTAAAGTTCAGAGTACTCAATTCTATTTCTAAAATAGGTTCAACACCTTGAATAGCTCCTTTAAAGATTGACTAAGAACCAGAGTGGATTCACCACTTCATTGACATTGGTATCATTGTGTGCATATGTGCACACATTATGAACACCTTCCCTTTTTTCTGTACAAATACTTTTTTCTCACATAGACTATCTCCCTCAGTTCCCTGCTTGGAACTGAGAATTCTGAGTAGAGTGTCATTATCAACAACAATGATAAAAACTCATTAATACATCAAGGATAGAGAACAGATTAATCTGTTGCTGATCAACAACTCCCAAAACCCCCTTCCATCATTGTCCATGGTAAGGAATTATGTGAGGTGTAGTCCAAAACATCTGGAGAACTCCATGGGAAACTGCAGGTTCTGTGGGGTTTTACTTTTACTGGCAGAGAGAAACTATCTGCTAACTCTCCAATCATCACTGGATGAATTTAGCCTGAGAAGAAGGAGGGGGAATGAGAAGAATTCCCTTTCTTCGGTTAGGCACACAGAATGAATGAGTGATCTGGAACACAAGAATATTCTTGGATATTCAGAAGATACAGTTGCATTCCAAATCTATGGACTTTTTAAATATTAAAATTAGATATAAAGGTGGAGAAATGAGGCAAATAGGTAAAACATTACTTCTTTCATACCCTGTACTAGAATGACTTAAATAGAATTTCTAAAACATACTTCTCAGACTTGGAGTGACCCAGGACCCCTTTCACACTAGTTGAGTATAGTGTTATAATTCCACTGTAACTAGTATGGTTTCATTCAATGATATGCAGTTCAACGAGGGGCATTTGGAAGTTTCAACCAGAAAAGCCTAGTTCCTCACTAAATTACAAACCCCAGGATTACATAGAATGTTGTCATGGCAGTTAAAGTGGAATTGTAGTGCTGTATATGTGTAGCATAGATGGCAAAATGGACAAGTGATTGCACATGGCCTAAACCTATTTTTGTCCCCTTTGCCTTCAGGGTAGAGGTTGACAGAAGGAGGAGAACCCTCCAATCAGACAAAGCAAAGATAGGTGAGATCACCGGTGGGTTAGGCACAGAGCATCTGGAAAGATGGGCTATTAAGAACTCTCTAGCTGAAGAGAATGGAAGTAAAAGGTATGAAGTGGGAGCAGTCTCCTCTTTACTCCTCAGAAGGAAGATCCATCAAAGGAAATTACAACTTGTGTATATGAGTGGTGTTAGAAATAA